>JAHHQI010000559.1:0-12267 GCA_028274465.1 Plantago ovata | reverse complement strand
GGTACCATGTAACAGAGCTAACAAAGCTACATCTGGACTAATCAAGAATCTTATAAACCGGTGACATACCTGTGATTTGAGGCATCTGATTCATATTGAAAGTACAGCTCATAGACCTCTGGCCGGCATTTGGAGATTCCACAGAAAAACAAGAAAATGAGTAATGTTGTACCATGTGTCTTGGCAACACCAGTCTTGACACGATCCACTTGTTTCTCAGAGCTAGCAGTGATTTAGAAACATCAGAGAAATTGAAACAAAGTGCACTTAGGTGTATTCCATCTGAGTATTTGAGTGTGACTCCCCCTCAACTCCTTGCACAGACCAGTTTCCAGTCAGTTACACTTCAATCATATCTTGGATAAACAAAGGCAGTAAAAAACAGATAAAAGCCAACGCTACACAAAGAATTTCTTGACAATTGCTTGACAAAACAACCACATCAGAATCATACTTCTTCTTCAGTACCATACTCTATCCAAATTTCTGTTGAATTCTCAGCAACACAGTGTCCCATAAGTAAACGTTAAAGTTGAGTGCATCACACGCGTAGCGTGTGACGTAAATTCTAGTATCATATTATGTATATATATAAATATCTAATTAATAAACAACAATTTATCACGTTTCTTCTTAAACAATCATCACCTCTCCATCCTTCAAGCTTTTCGGCAAGCAGGCCATGAAGCTAAACGCTTTAAAACAGTGTGAGATAGGCGAAAAGCTTGATGGCATAGACAGAATATCCCAACTTCCGGAACCCATAATGCATCAAATACTGGCTTGCCTTCCTACGATGGACGCCAGGCGGACATGCTGCTTGTCTAAAACATGGGACGCTGGATGCAACTCTTCTCCAGTATTGGACTTCAATCAAACCGCCTTCGGGAGAAACAGAAGCTTCTATTGCTACCAAAGACAGCGGATAGAATTCTGTAAGTACATAGATAGACGCATAGAACGCTGTCGTAAATCCAACATGACCATCATGAAGTTTCAACTTGTCTTGCATATTAAAGTCCTTGCGACAGAATTTAACCGAACTACATTCAAAGGTGGTTGGATTATGCCATGAACGATATTAAGCTCAATCAGTTGGTTATTCGTTGTTCTAACACGTCTTCTTATAATGAATTTGAGCAGGAACAGGGATCATTATTGCCCTACTATCTCTTGCCGGACTTACTGTTCTCTGCTAAGTCATTGAAGGAGTTGGATTTATTAGGTTGCAGGATTAGTGGCAATACTAACACTGAACTTTCTTTAACAAAACTCTCTCTTTCTTGTGTACATGTTGATCAGAGACTTTACAAGGCCTGCTTTCGAGCTGTTGCGTTCTGGAAGAAGTTTCTATTAGGTGCTGTAAAGGGTTCCTGAAGGTGAAGCTAGCTAGCCGTAAACTGAAGAAGGCGGACTTGGTGCTTAGGCTAGATCACATCATAGAAATCGAAGCACCGAATCTACGACTACAAGTTAGATACAATGGGAGCCCTTGGAAGAGAATCAAAAGTATCCTTGCAGGTTGTACTGATTAATTAACATTTACACCCTTGTCAAGAGTTAAGAACCTGCAGCTTGCTGATATCAGAAGAGAATTCGGAGTAATCCAAGAAAGACAAATTAAGAGTTTTTCAGATTTGCTTAATTATTCCTTTCTATTTTCCGTTCCATTAATTTCCTATTAAACATTGAGGATCTCTAAACATTTAATCATGATGATGACTTTTCATTTATACCTTTGTGTTTACATAATATGAAAGCCTGAATATCCCCCATTGTTAATTTTAATCTAATTTACCCCCTGGAAGAAAAAAAATCAAAATTATATTTTTAAAGTGTGATAAAAATAGGGGTTAGAGTGGGAAGCAAGAATTCGAAGGGCCGGATTTTGGTTTGTCAAGCCGGCCACTTTGAGCTTTTATTTCAATGTATGGTAGGTAGCGCATTAATTCGGATTTATCTAGGTTAGTTCAAATGTTATTTTATCATATACTTTTCCAGGCTTTTATTGTTCTTATTGTGTTGGCGGAATTTCTGAAACCAACAGGAAGTTCTTCAGAGAAATCGTTATAATAATGGTATGAACCAAAAAAAAGAAAAAGACATAAATCACAACATTAACTTTGCTTAAGATAATGAATTCATTACATTTGGGGAACATTCAAGCTGAATGTGAATCATCTATTTGCACAAGACCAGCTTTGCCTAGAGAAGTAGAAGGAAAGCTGACGTTGCAGCAAATCGTATGGCAAGACAGATTAGCATAAACCATTGCTTCTTCAGACGAAGCATAATATACAACAAACAAACGATGTCTACATATAACAGGCTGGATTAACATTTGCCACAATCATATGCTGCTTCATGTAGTGACTTGGCAGGACAGAAACTCATGCAGCATAATCTTTGTCCACTGTTCTTATCTGCAGTTAAACAGATTATCCAATGGTTTGTCATGGAAACACTTTAACACTTTCATGAGACATTTATATGCACAGATATTCTGAAAGCAAAGTGAAAATGGATTTATGAGCAAGAAATCAAAATTTGGGTGGTCAAACAAGTCTAAATTCTACTCAAGCTTGAAAACTTCAGGATATCATATCTCTAAGGAGCTACTGTAATTAATATGATAAATCAATATATAAATTCCTACAATCAAGATTATAACTAAATCAAACACTTTATCTGAATGAATCCTATAAAAAATTAGCAATTCTTCTTCAACGATAATAGGAAAACTCTGAAAAAATTGGTTAATCAGGCTTCATCTGCATTATTCTTCAGTGTTCATTATAAGGCGACCCAGCAGCGCCAAGCATCACTTCTATTAGTCATGATTGCAAGGAAGTGGGCAATGATTTGGGTTCGGGTTCTAGAGTCTAAATACTACTCCTAGGTAGTTCTCATGTTAGTTTATCAAGCAAGGAAGAAGCATATTTAGGTATCAAGCATATCTTTATCTCGTTCATTCTCCTGAATATACAATGTGTGTAACAAAATCAAGAAGACAAGAGAAAGCCGCCAATTGGTGTAGATCTCTATGTTTAGGTCACACTGAGCTTATGGTGTGCTTGCGATTTTGATGTTTGGGTTTGTGGTGCTTGGTCAAATTTTCATTAGGAGTTAGGACTTTGGATGATTGGATTACGATTATAAACCCACATAATATTTTGATTATACTAAATAAAACATACTTCTAATATAAAATTTTGTTAAAAATTATACTTAACACATACTTTACACTTCTCTACCTATAGTAATAAAATGTTCATATATTGTTGAGAAAAAAGCATTTGTATGTATTGATGTTAAACGAGCCGAGCCAAGCTGAGATAAGTATCACAAAACTTGACTTGAGCTTAATCAAATCAAGTCTTGGCTTGTTAAATAAACGAGTCTAAGATTAAACTCAATCACAAAGTGAGTTGTCAAGAGTGTGCATGCATGAATAGATATTAAGAAACAGAGGGAGAAAAAAAATACCTCCGTTTTGATCTAGTAGATCTTCGAGTGTTACTGCTGGTGGGAGGGTCAATATTGTGTGCTTTTCCTCGGCCATTTTTCAGTCCAGATTTCAAGGAAGCTGCAAGTAAGAACATTGTATTATCAGTAATCAAGAAAAAAGAAATATGTACCAGCACTCCAGCAGCATTAGCAAGCCAAAGAACCTGTCGGAAGAGCTTGGGCTGATTGAACTTCATCTTCATTGGATTCCAGCCCCGTTACCTCACTAGAAGCATGTGAATGTAACCTCGATTCAGTGTTATTCGCTTCCAGACCCCTTACCTCACTGGAATCATCTGCATGTGTCGCTGGTTCAGTGATATTCGCTTCCAGACCCATTACCTCACTGGAATCATCTGCATGTGTCGCTGGTTCAGTGATACTCGATTCCGGGTTTAAAATTCTACTTTCATCCATCAACTGGTCACTTCCTTCGCCATCTATTCCATAAAAAGATGATATTATTACTAACTGTAATAAAGCTAGTGAAGAGAGATTTGAGAGGATGCCATAAACACAGTTCATGCAAGAAGGCAAATGACAACTCAAAAACAAGGAGAAATAAAGTAATCAAAAGATTCATGTTGCTAACTTGATTTGACTTCACCCACCTTCAGTAATTTCAGATTCTCCGCTTTCCTCTCCATCTTGTGTTGGCCCCATAAAGCTTCCTAAAGAATCAACTTTTTGTCTATGAGCTTGTGCATTCTTTGCCGTAAGTTCTTGCTCCTTCTTTTCCTGATGGAACTTATCCACCTTTTCTTCGAACTCTTCAATGGCTGATTTTAATTCTGGTTTAGCAGATTTCTTTACCTGGAAAAATATTGTGAAGGACTTAGACATACTATACTATAGACATTCCCCATAAGTGTGGACTATAATGATATACCTTATTAATGAACCACTTAATATTGATATACCTTATTAATGATTGTTTTGAAATGCTCCGTGACAATATCTTCTGATAAGACATGTTCATACACCTTAAATGAATCTATAAGCTTCTTCATACTCTTCTCAGTAAATGCCAGCTGAGATAGACAATAAGAAATATACTCCCACTGGCGGATATCTGGAAGAAAAAAAATGAACAAAAGCAACAATGTAAGCAAACTAATCAGCAACTTCGTATTTTTCTAGATAAGGGTACTATTTGGTTCATGGCAGTAATGTAGATACCCATATCAAAGCTTGCCACAAAACATTAAGAAAGTTGGTGGTTCCTACTCAGTAAGAAAAAACTAAAAAAACAAATAAATAAACAGGCACTTGTAAACGTCTGGCCACCATAATGTATCATAAGATATGAAATGGAGCTTTTCACTTGTAAACATCCAGAATGAGCTTTGAAACCATACCTGAGACGCCCGTAAATCTATTGCATAGCTTTTCAACTAGAGATTCCATTTGTTTATCCTGTGAATTCAACCGAAATGAGTTCAATCAGCTGATACATAAGAATCAATATAATCATGAAAAGATCAATAAGCACCTTCTTGATGGAACCAATTAGAAACTGCATGATGTTGCAGAAAGATTCTCTCTTCAAATTCTGACAGGACAATTTTCCAAGGATATCTGGAAGTAGATTATATACAGGATTGTTGCCTACAATGCAAATCCAACCTTTTGGAATTATTTTCTTTTTTCCAACATAAAGAGATGGAAGGGGTTCAATTCTATTAAAAATTAACCTTTCTTTGACAGTTCATGAAAGAACAGTTTGGCTAGATTCGAAATCCTGTCCTCTTCGTCTTCTAATCTCATAGCCATTTCATTTATATAGCCTTTCACCTAAACATTTCAAAGTCATATTACACACACACAAAAAAAAAATAGAAAAAATCATAATAATAAGAAGTCAAAGAAGTAACAGGAAAACAGAAAAGAGAAGGCTAGCCAGACACTCAGACCTTCATCATATCATTTAATATGAGGTGAGAAAGAACCAACACAGCATTCTTCCGGACGGACACAGAGTTATCTCGAAGACGTGCATACATGTTTTCAGTCCAAGGCTCCAATAGGTTAGGAAAACGAACTGCCAGGTCCCCAAGAGCTATAGTGCAATTCGAACGAACTGTTTCTGACGGTGCATTCTCCACAACAGTGAAAAGCAGTTGGAGATTTGACTCACTGAGAAGTAACAAGACAAAGAAACAGAACTTAAGCAAAGCTGTATTTCAGATGGAAATAATCACGCACACATTTATGATATAATGCATTACCAGAATTCAGCATCAATTATCATAAAACGGCATAAAGTGAGCATTGCTGATGCCTGAAGTTCAGGATACTGCCAACAAAATGGAAGTCAAGCCCAACATTCAAACAAATGATTAGCAGCAAAATGTTAGAACAAGACACAAGTAATTATTAAGAATACGCTAATCACATTCACATGATATATGTGCAGCCCAAGTGATTTCTGTAAACAAGGAGAATTTTCTGTCGCTATTTTCAGTAGCAAAAGCTATTTATTCACCCATTTTATAAGAATGTACTTGAGTCACTGAAAAGAGAAGATAAAAGATAATAATAACCCTAGGTTTCTACATGCATCCAAAACATGGCCATTACCATCAATGACAGATACTCAAAGTAACTATACCTTATATAAAATATGTATTATGTAGTAGTGTTATTTCAGAAAAGTACAATATATATATATATACCACCTTCTGCATTAGACTGAAATTTCTGCATAGCTTATACAGGAATGGAGCGCAGTGCCCAATCAAGTTCTTTCCACTGATACCGCCAGAAATAATTTCTTTCTCAGCTCTTTCAGCAAGGGAATCAAGTAATGCATCATCAGAGGCAGCCAGACCTAACTCCGCATTGATTCCATCTGCCTGCTATAGACAGGTTCAGGGTCCAGTAAGTAAATGAATGCTAACGCAACTCGTAGAGATATGCTAAAGCATAGCCATCATACTAAAACAATGAAGTCCAGCAATCATTACCTTTTGTGAGTCAGATATTATATCTGCCTCAGCATTTTTCTCCTCGGCAGCCTCTTTCTCTTGATTTGCTTTTGCTTTTTGTATCTTGCGGACACAAGATTCAATATAGACCAATTGGTTCATGGCAATGTTGCCAACGACGAACAGATATCTGCTAAGTTTCCCAACTTGTATAGTTGTAAGAACATCTAGACTTCCATTATCTGTATCAGTTTCCAACTGATCTCCTCCATCCAAATCAACAGATTTGAGAGATCTTTTCACAATATCAACAGCTATTGTTTCGGGAGTAGGGTGAATCGTATATAAAGCAGCTAGGGCTCTGTCAGCAGCACCGTACCATATATTTTCTGGAAATGAAAAGCCAGTAATTAAACCTTCTAATATACCAATCACGCGGTTGCCATTAGTGGACAACAGTTTTTTCTTATCATCCTCAGATAATCTTTGCAAGGCAACACATGCTGTCCTAGCAAGAAGAGGTTCCACTTTGGCCCAACGGCCAAATCCTATATCAATAATATCTTGTAGGTGAGAGCTGAGAACGCCAGGAGAATATTTGGCCGCCATGCATAGGACAGACAAAGCAACACGGCTCTGCTCAGCAGTGGTTCCACTTATATTGAAACAAAAGAAGTCCCAAAGTGCTGATAACTGGACAAGAAAACAATTGGTATAAGAGCAGGAGTATGAAAGAAAACTTAAGATAGACAAAAACATTGCTTCAGTAATTATCTGATAACATAAATTATGTAACGGAGGATTGAGAATTGCATCCACTTAGGGTCACTTAATATTGAAATTCTACCACTACTTAACCCGGGGAATTTTATGACTTTAATCATACAAAGATGGATAAAAATTGAGCACAGTAATGTTACAAGATCTCAGTTTTCAGGGATGAATATATTTTATATGATAAATCCAACGCTACGGTCTGGTTCCATCAAGGTTATCACTTCGTAAACAAAATGAAAAATTGCATATATAGCCAATCTAATAACAGGTAAACTTTGTGCACATAGACATATACATTAAGAAGGAGCTCACCATGCCTCCAGTTATGTCCCCTTTGGATACCAGGGCCCCAAGAATAGACTCCAAAGCTGCTAGATCACCAATATTTGAATGTATTGCAAGATTCAAAAGATTCCTTGCAGTTTCAATGAGTTTTTCCTTAGATAAATTGTGATGAAAGCATTCTCAACAGCCTCATAAATGGATTTGTCTTCAGAAATACCTAGTGGTATCCAGGAAAGATAGGAATTGCTCAATTGGTGCATCATTACCAGTATATATTTATATAGAAAGATGACTTGAAGGGAAGTGCAAAAAAGAATACGATGCATTCTTAAGTTCATACCAGAGGAAGCATTTTGCGTAAGCAGGCTTCTGAGTCATCGATCTGGAATTGTCTGCATCTCATCAGTAAAAGAATAGTATTTTCCACGTCACTTGAAGAAGATGAAGCCATCAATTGAACAAGTGTCGGCATTATGTCAGATATACACTTAGAAAACCTCAGGCCTGCCTCAAGTGAAGCAACCAGAGTCCGTGTTTGTTCAACATTTCCAACATCAGGTACAGAACTATCCACCTGAGCTGAGCTCTCTGTTTCAAGAGGTAAACAGCTATCTGGCAAACTATCCTGGTCCTTCATATTCTCATCAAATTCTTCGTTTCTAACTATACTTTCTTCACAACTTCCTCCAACTTCATCTGAATTTTTTACTGGAGATTTTGGTGTAAGTTCCTCCAACTTCTTCTTATACTGTTCTAAGGTTGCCTCAAACGAAGATGCTCGAAGTTGAGGTCCAAAAGGGTTGTGCTGCAACATCATAATAAGTAGATTAAGTGCAGATTTTCGGACCATCGCACTTTTATCTTCTAACCTCCCTGCAGCAACTTCAGCGACCTCATTCCACAAGCCAATTGAGACAGAATGCTCCTCACATAATTCTCCCCAAACCTGAAGAACCCGACTCCTTGTATAAGCTGAGACATCACGACAGCGTTCCAACAGAATTTCCAACATGGCCTGTTTTGTGCGGAGACGTATAGATTTTGAACTAACTTCACCCTCAACATCAGTAAATGCTTTGGCAACTAGTTTACCCAACACTCCAACAAGAGCATTCCTTATCTTGTATGATTCTCCCCCAAAATGTGGGATCAGTAAGCCTATGTTTGTAGATAGCAGCTTAGGCAACTTGTCAGCTAACTCTACAAGAAATCTACCTACATTTTCAGCTCCAGCCGTGTCTCTAACATAATCTTTTGGATTTGTCCGCCCAATCTCCCTAATAAGAGAAGTAGCCATGCTACCGTCACAGTATTTCTTTTCTGCCCCGGCAACAGCATCAGCCAAATGAGTAATAGCAAAGTCGTGTTTATGGATTAAGTGCAAAATGGAAGCACAAGATTGTGATGTGTAGTGGTACTTGGTAGCACAAGCTCCAATAATACGGCATACTGCATCCTTCGTGTCAGCATCTTTTAGCATTGACACATTCTCACACATCAAAAACGCATTTCTACACCAAGCACATATTTAATCAGATACTATCAAATGTCTGATAAATAATAATAACAATAACAAATAATAAACCAAAGGTCTGGACTTACTTCACTAAGAAGGATAAGTAATTTTCATCAGGGTCAGAAGAACCAAAAAGCAAGGAGAGGTTGATATCCAGAGAATTGGCAATTGAAATAAGAATCCTTGCCCTCCGGAGCTCCCAATTCCATGAGTTTACAGGCCTTTTCTTCCTAGTACTTGCCGCCACCTAGAGCACAATAAATTCCACATAGTTATTGTTACTTGTTCTGACCAAAGATGAAAATGGCAAAAGAATTACAATGATCAGTATATTTCCATATAACACAAAGCACGAACGATATGTAAACACCAAGTATAACTTAACTACTCTCAAACACAACACACACAGACAAGTATATATATATAAGCCTATAACTGAAATTAGGTGTGGTTGATTACTTTAGTGGCAGCATTGTTAATAGAAATCAAGTCGGCCTCCTCGCTGAGCACAATATGTACAAGGAAAAAGGTGTAAATCTTAATAGCATTCCTGTAGGACGCCAACCGGTCACCAGCAGCAGAAGAATCATCATCATCATCCCTGGAGCGAAGCAGCGAGTCAACATTGGGCAAGAGGACACTCAAATTGGACTTCAAAGACTCCACCAAATTGACTTTCCCGGTCGCACTGAGCTTGGTGAATCCTTTAACCAGTGAATAAACCCTATCGAAGATCTCCTGCTCCTCAATGCAGAATAGTTCCTTATCTGACAGATCGAAAGAAACACCTGGTGTACGAAATTCCATCAGAGGAGAATTTATTGAAGAAGAAATTGGGGGAAAAGTAAGAAATGACAAACCTCTAACGAGTTCGTCTAGCTCCGCTGGACGGAGAGATGAGATGTCGATTTGGTTCTGGACGGTGAGCTTAGGGTTTTCCCCGTTGTCATTTTCGTCGTCTTGCTCGAGAGCGGTGAGGGTTTGAGGGAAGAGAAACGGTGGTGACATTGTGCAGGTGTGCTAGAGAGAGAGAGAGAGCAACTGAGAATTCAAAGCGTCGTCGTTTGAAAACCAAGTGGAAAAATCTGAAGTTTGTAAGAGCGGGAAGAAGAAGATTAGGACTTAGGAGTGGCCTTGAAATTGAAATTTTGAAATTTGAAGTCAACGCAATACATATGGGAATTATCTCGGACTGCATGCTCTTGTGTCTCATGATGTTTTAATAGTTGTACCATGATTGTACTTTATGCTTTATGTGTTACACGGTACAATACACTAAAATACCATGATACACAACAACATATTGTAGCAAAGAATAAACAAATTATCTCGGAGTACCATTGGATATTTTTCAACACAAAAAGGGTCCAGCAAAGAACTACAGTTGAATTGAAGTTTTTTACAACTAGAACTTGAATTAGTTTTGTGTTCTCATTCAGGGGCGGAGTCAGGGGGTGTCGACGGGGTCTGCTTCCCCCACCCCCAAAAAAAAATATTTTTCTTAGCTAACATTTACAATATTTCAATTTTTTATATATAATATTATGATTTTTCAAGTGTTGCCCCTCCCCCCAAACTAAAAAAAAATTATATATATGCAATTGCCGCCTCCCCCAAAAAAAAAAAAACTTCAAAAAAATTATATATATATGCAATTGCCAATTGAAGTTTTACAACTAGAACTTGAATTAGTTTTGTGTTCTCATTCAGGGGGTGTCGACGGGGTCTGCTCCCCCCACCCCCAAAAAAAATAAAATATTTTTCTTAGCTAACATTTAGAATATTTCAATTTTTTATATATAATATTATGATTTTTCAAGTGTTGCCCCTCCCCCCAAACTTCAAAAAAAAATTATATATATGCAATTGCCCCCCCCCCCCCCCCCCAAACTTCAAAAAAATTATATATATGCAGTTGCCAACCCCCCCCCCCTGGCTCCGTCCCTGTTCTCATTTCTCAGGTTTGTAATAGAGAGCTCGATTAACTTTATCATACATTGTTGGATATCTAACAAAAATTAAGAATAAAAGATAAACAAATAGGATATTACGTAAATATGAGAATGCTAGCATAGAATTGTTTAGTTCAATTATATAGAAGAAGATAAAAGAGGATTACTGGGGACGGTGACTCTTCTCGAGTAGAAACTCTACTTGGAGAGTTGGACTTTTGGACTACGCAATTCTTCCGAAAAACAGAAGTTGAAAAGACTATGCAAGTAGGAGTGAGCATAAACCACCCGGATGCGGGACGATTTTACCGGGTCCGATCTGGACTACATATGGTCCAGGGTCCAGGTCGTATGATTCGATTAATTTCAGGTTTGGCCCGAAACTTTTTTTTATGTATTACACTCCATATGTATTCTCATATCTACAATTTGGCTTCTCTATTTCTTTTTTCCCATATCCACCCTACATATGTCCATTCTCTCATTATAATAAATAATAATTATTATTATTAATAACGGGACTTGTATGGGCTAGACCCGGATATAGGCCGGACCATCAAAATAGTGACCCGAATAGTTCGAACCGGTCCGAATTTGACCCGGTGCTAAGTATCTAATAAATGGTAACTAGGACTGCTTGCATCAGTCCCTTTAAGCGCGCTTAAAGGGACCAAAAACGCGGCCCAAAACGCGTTTTGGGCCACATCAGTGGCCTAAACCGCGTTTGGGCTGCTCCGCGTTTAGTATAAACGCGGAGCTGGCCTCTGAATTTGTGGGCGTGGAGTCCACCAAAAAGGTGGGCTCCACCCACTTTATTTTTTTTTATAAATTACTTTTTCCATTTAAATTTCAAGCGGTCATAACTTTTAAAATAAAAATGCTAAAAATAAATAAAAATTACCAACGGATAGAACTTTTCGAGATCTATAAATAGACACCACTCTTGGATATGTTTGCTCACACCTTATCCAACTCATTTTTCCCTTCTTAATTAAAATCAAAACACTCTCAACACTCCAAAATTTCAATAGTTTGTTTTCAATTAAGCAGAACTCGTTGTAATATTGTGTGTTTCAAATTCGGTACAACTTAATGTAATATATTTGTGATTTCCATCTATTAACTTGATTTCGTATGAAATTATTTACAACAAATCTTCCTTCTTCGTTACCTTAGCTAAAAAAAATAAAAAATTGAAAAAAATAACGTGGCAGCCCTTAAACTGACCTTAACCGCATTTAAACAGTGACGGATGCGGGCGAAAACTGCTTAACGCGGTTAAGGCCACTTTAATCCCTTATGG
>JAHHQI010000558.1:0-12279 GCA_028274465.1 Plantago ovata | reverse complement strand
AAATGACTCACACGACTTCCCCAAACCTATTCGAAAGAATAGGTTGGAGTACAAAATTTACGGAAAAGGAAAAATAAACTCACGATACGAAATGAAAAACGAAAACAAGTCTATGATGGTGTAACCCCCTCCCCAAACCTATTCGGAAGAATAGGTTATAAACAAAGGATCACACAACCTCACACTACCTCCTTCCTAGGCATTTAGCAATCTCAAAGCATGGTGAAGACTTGTTGCCTCTTAGGTACATAATTACTCGGGAAAACAACCATAAGACCCTAACATGCATCATCCTATTATAAAGGCCTTCGTGAACCGCAGTAGAGAAACACCACTAAGTGATGTCGAGACTACCAAGCTTAACTAAGTGCAATACATAAATGTGACAAGCCAAGCGAGAAAACCTCAACAAATTCATAGAGATGAAGCATACGATTAATGGCATAGTTAGTTGATCTACCCAATAAAAAGTTCAAAAAATTCGGCAATAAACTCCATATAAAACATGCAAGACTATCCTAGGATGAATGTAGTGAATGCAACCTAAAAATCTAAGAAAGCGGTAAACGTGCAAATGCAAATGCAGACGGATAAACATGCGAGGTACTATACTCATCCTACCAATACCAAGCTCCAAACTAACAACATCAGATCACTTAAATCCCATCCCCCCATGAAATTAACGCTAGTCCCTAGCAGTAAGAAAATGAGGAAATAAGATGTGATACTAGATATTACCCCATGGTTTGGCCTCGGTCGGCTGAGTATGTTTGCTTGTGAGTTATTGGGCCTGCTCTGGAGCTTTATAGGGTGTCATCAGGTCTTCTGATAGGCGTGGTAGTTTCAATCATAGGCCGGATAGGAACAACTCCTTCATTAGTATCATCATTGCCCGTATGGCCTTCATTGTCACTACTTTCACGCACATTCTCACCAGTAGAATTGTAGTGTTGAGTAGAATTCTCAAGATTAGCCGCCGCTGTTATGGAATCCTCCATCCTGAAGCCCTCCAATAGGATGTGAACTGTTGAAGGGGAAAGGGCAGTGGTATCAGGACCTCCCCCTCCAACGTTTTACACCACGAGAAGGTTACAGTAAGCTGCTCGGATACTCAGAAGTCTTCTACCATTTTTTCCAATGTCGACCACATTCTCTACGGTTGATCCGACCGATGTCTATATGATACTCCCTTTAGAGGCAGGCAAGGGGCACCCCAACGAGGGGCTGGGCACCCATGTCATTATGTTTTGGAACCAAGCTAGCGCTTCGGAATCTTCTAGCAACTACGAACTCAAGATGAATCCGTCGCGGCAAGATTGTCCGGTGCCTTCCAGTTCACTCGAACTTTGCAGTCCTCATGATGGAGTGCTGATGTAATAATGGTTTCTGTCCCTTCGGTGGTGCATGAATAGGCATAGGAGTCCTTACTCCAGGTATACTCTAGCTCCTCCTCTTGGATAATCCACGACGTTGTTGCAAAACCCCTTGGCTCGAACGCACATCTAACGAGGTCACTCTTCTTGACATGGTTGTAATCGATCCCCCTCCAATATTTCATAGTAATCATACGGGAATGCTCCTTTCCCTTGGCATGGTTCCTACAAACAACAGTTAGTACCTCGTATGACACAAAACTGACTCATGCATATGCTAGTGTAAGAACAAAACACACAAGTGATACGATCAACAATCGAGCTCCCCAAACCTTTAATGTCTAGCCTAGCTTCTTCATCATGCAACATACCAATGTAACTACTACATGCAATACATCACATTATGCTCTTACTAGACAACCAATATCCTAGATAACAAGGCTCAATTCATACCATAGTAGCGAAAAATTCTAGCATCATAAATCCTCATACTCAACAATTAAGCATTCTATCATCAAATCCACCAACATTACACCAATAAACACAATCATAAGCATGAAATCAAAGGTAAAGACATATTGCAGAACAAGATATATCATCTAGTAGCAAAATTCCCAAATCAATAATCCAAGCATAATTGAGCATGCAATTGATAGTAAATAACACTTCTAATCACACAAACAACATACTCATGCATCAAATAAGCATAATTGAAGCTCAAATTAGAAAACCCCCAAATTCGAAAATTAGGGTTCTTAGGATGATACCTCAGATCTGAAAATCTAATGCATTAGGACGAAATTTGTTCGGATGGGAAGATAGATCATGTAATAGGCTTCGATTTAAGCTAAAGAACACTAAATTTGGTCAAGAAATGAAGAAGTTATGGCGATTTGAATGTAAAATTGCGATTTTCGGTTTTTGGGGAGGAGGAATGATGAAGATATGAAGAAAATGAGGTAAGAGGAAGAAATTCGCATTTTTCTAGCTACTGGAACCGTGGGGCGATTCGCCCCTGGTGCGGGGCGAGTTGCCCCACACGGGGCGATTCGCCCCCCATGTGGGGCGTTCGCCCCGTGCTCCCCGATGCGGGGAGACGGCTTCTGTCGTCAGAAAACGCGGTTTTAATCCCCGAAACCAATTTTTTCAAAAAACCACTCGAAAAATATCACTCAAACATAAGCATATACGACACAGATATGAACAAATTCGCATACGAGAAGCAAATAGTTCAAGAATGAATGCATGCAAAAAAGCAGTAAAGAAAGCGATAAAAATTCTGGGTTGCCTCCGGATAGCGTCATTGTTTAAAGTCTTTGACTCAACTCCTGTCTGCGCCTATCTCTTCTTTTTGCGGGTACTAGGCTTCCCCTTCATTGATCTCCTCTCCATGCCACGAACCTGTGAATAAGAAAGAATATAGGCTGCAAGACCACAGTAGTGAGTAGTGAAAGAAATATCATGCGGATCAGGTGGACCAGATATGGCTTTCAACACATGTTGCTTGCCATCCACTTCAATAGTGCAAGTTCTTTGGTAGATGTCCATCACGGAGCGTAGCTTAGTCAAGAACGTTCGCCCTAAGAGTATGACATCCCCCGTTCCAAGTGCAGACGCCGGCATAACTACAAAATTGGTGTATACAGATGCTTCACCAATCTTGACCGACACATTTTTCACAACGCCTTCGGGTCTCATAATGGATCCATCCGCCAGTTGCACAATAGCCCTATGCTCAGATAGTTTTCCGAGGCTACTCTTTTCAAACACATTTAATGGGAGTATGTTTGAGTAGGATCCCGTGTCTAGTGTGGCACGGACATCTTCAAGCTCACCAATCCCTACCTTAACATCGAAACTTTTAGGGAGTGGCTCGGGATCCTCTTGCTCCTCCTCACTTTCGTCAGAACTAAGGTCCTTCTCTTCTTCTTTAGCCTGTAGAAGTTCTTCCTTCTTGCAACACTCGCACTTAGCAACCTTCTTGATGGTGATTTCGTCAGGTAGATCACTAGCTAATGTAATGGAATTCGACTTCTCAGTGTTGCTAGGCAGCTTGCCTTGCTCCTCGGTCGATCAACTCTTGCATTTTTTGATGGGCAAGCCTAGTGCTCTCTTCCAACCTATCGAGCCTTGCCCTAGTCTTCTCGGAATCTTCTTCATAATGTTTGAGAAAACTTTGTGTGTGATCAACCATCTTTTGCAAGTTCTCCATCAGTTGAGTCGACTTCGACTTCGGTGGCTCTTTCGGAGCGGGGTTTTCGCAGTGATCATTACCATAGTTTAGCCTGCTACGGTCTTGGTTAGGGCCATAGGTTTGGTTAGCCGGTGCATATCCTTGATTGTTTCGGAATCCTCTTCTCCAAAATCCACCTCGAGGATTCCTACCGTCTTGTCCGTAGCTAACTTCTTGAGTACCAAACTCCGTAGCAAAGGCTTCCTCTTCGCATCCTCGAGCCCAGTTGCCATCATCATATGCCAGCTCTGATCTACACATATGAGCCCCATGCCCATAGTTTTTGCAAATTCGGCATACTTCATTCGAAACAGTTGTTCCGGTGGCGCTCTTGAGGACTTGCTTCAATTCGTTGGTAAAGCACTCGAATTGATCCCCATTCCCCCTATACATAGGGGCTTCTTGAGTCGGTGGAGCTTCAGGTCCACGTCTCCTAACCATTGCTCTTGGGTCCTTGAATTGCGAACCCTTAGCAAGCCTTTCGAAAACTGCCCAGACGGCTTCTGCGGTTTCCTCCCAAATATTGCCTCGACATTGGAATCCACCACTTGTTGGTTTTCGAAGGTTAGTCCATTGTAGAAGTGTTGGACTAGGTCAGAAAGTTCAAAACCATGGTGAGGGCACTTGTTCGTGAGATCTTGAAATCTCTCAAACGCGGTGTAGATGGTCTCATCATAGTCCTGCTTGAATCCAGTTATCTGCGCCTTTAGCGCGGTAGTCAAGGTGTGAGGGAAGTATTTCTCCATGAAAGCTGAAAAAACCTTCTCCCAAGTGTCCAGCGAGCCTGCTGGTAGAGAACTCAACCATGACTTGGCTCTGTCGCCAAGTCCATAGCAAAAACCTTCATCCTCAACTCGTCCGTTGTTATTTCAGCTCCGGGTCGTGGGAGTTGGTTGACGAAATCATCGATATCGTGCAAGTACCCCATCACATCTTCCCTTGATAAGCCATAGAACCTCGGAAGTTGTTGGAATGCGTGGTTCTTCATTTCCAGATCTCGAGTTGCAGACGAAAGAACAATCGCCGGTCCCCTCATACGATCCTTGATGGGTTGAACCCATGCTTTCAGTGGTCTAGCTTCTGCCATTCCGTCGATTTCCTTGAAAAGACTGTGTAGAGATTCAGAGAAATCGGCATCCTCTATTTCCTCTAGTGCGCGCCTTTCGAGTAGTCGCCTTCTTTGGTGGTAGACTCTGTCGATCTCAGCAATTAAATCAGCAAGCGGTGTTCCTGCAGAACGTGTATGCGGCATACACTATCTGTAACAGACTAGGAAAGCAGTATCAGAGAGAGATTAAAAAGGAAAACTAAAACTAATAGTATTAGGAATTGAAAGCTGAAAATATAAACAAATTAAACAGAAAAAAGGAGTATAGTCCCCGGCAGCGGCGCCAATTTGATGAACGGAGATTTGTCGGGTCTCGATTCAGCAAATAAATTTGTTATTTAGCCAAAGGCAATCCACAACTACAACGAAAACCGTAGTGTAGCAGTAGAATAACTCGAGTGTCGTTCTCTCAGGACTATAACTAGCTTTATCTATTTAACAAGAGAATATAAAACAGCAGACGTAAAAGCAAAGGGTTTTTCTAACGGATAATGGAGATTGGTGATAGTATGATCCTTCAAAGCATAATGGGTCGATAATCATGCGTAAATTCCTCGGTCTTGCATGGAGATCTTTGATCAATCTAATGTCCTATTGCAATTATTAAGCACTACGAAGATAACGATTCTGACAAGTCAAGCACTATTGTCCTATTGTGTTCCGTAATTATTCAACACTACGAAGATAAACTCGCGTATAGGTGGACGAGGGTCCAATTGTGCATAATAATTAATACAACATACGAGAATTTAGGCTGAGCCTGATTAACGAAATAAAGCAATAACACGGAGTATAATGCGCGATATAGCCATTAGCATGATTATCTTCCCTTTGCTAAGAATTCACATACTACCACCAACAATAAATTTAGCTACTTATAATAGGCATGCAATCAACAGAAATCATAGAAGAAAACATGTTGAAATATATAAAAAATAAGTAGAATAAACTGTAAGATACAATGTTACCGAAGGTTGTCAGTCTCCGGAGAATTGCGATCCTTAGAGCTCCAAACTTCTATGAAAAAGAGTCCCCCAAGCTACGAACCCTCAGAACAGGCTCTGGGAAGTCCCTACCTAAAACTACAGAGAAAGGTGAGAAAGTAGGTTTGGAAAAGTATGAATTTCGGAGAAAATCTGAGCAACTATATATAGCCCTCGAATAAGTGTGGGGCGGTTCGTCCCACACACCGGGCGGCTCGCCCGGTGTGGGGCGGTTCGCCCCACGTCTGGGGCGGTTCGCCCCGGAGACTTTTTTGCGGAATTCCGCGTTTTCGACGCGTTTTTGGATTTCTTCCCCTTTTCGGACTCGGTTTCTCTCTTCTAGTGGCTTTCTAACCTCCAGATTCAACCCCTAGACTCCAAATCCTATCCGGAAACCTTCAAATACTCGAAATAGGCTTCTGGAACACCAATTCCTTGTCAACTTCAATATAATTGCCCGGAAATCCTCGATTTTCAACCATAACCTGTAAAATAAAATCTAAAGGGAAACGTGACACTATTCTAATAAAATGCACTAAAATATAGCTAAATTAACATAGAGGATAGCTAAAATAGGTGAAAAAGACTCGAATGAAAGTGTAAAATACACATTCATCAGCTTATCAGACCTTGCCTTGTTGGCTTGATTCCAAGCAGCAACCTGATCGACAGTCTGATTTTCGGGGCACACGGGAATGACCTCGTCCAAGACGTACTCAATCTTTTCATACCTCAGCACCAAACGTATATTCCTGATCCAATCTAGGAAGTTTGGTCCGGTTAAAATTTGCTTCTCCAAGACATCACGGAGCGAGATACTCGCCATATCTAATATCCTAAGGAGAAATAATATAGAACGAAAATAATAAATCAACTATTGAAATATTATTTCTAAATACACAGTCAACATAACTAAACAACAAGGTCCTTTAGCTGTTTAGCTCCCACTATTTTCACATATGCTTGCCCCCACAACAAACATACGGGTAATGTCCAACAAGTTACCGTAGTGGCCAAGATCCAAATCCATACTATGCTATACTCCAACGGGGGCTGGTCGCATAGCATAATATGACTGGTACGACTAGTAGGACTATCCAATTGCGTCACGCAACTCTTGGTTGTTAAATCTAATTTAACCCGATGCCCTACATACTGTACCTATCGAGGTCGCTAGATACAATATGCAGTAAGTCATAACCATAGGCTTACTCTAATCTGACGATCACTACGAGTCTGTAAGACGAGGTCGCCAATACAAGAAAACGCAATGAAAGTTCAGAATTAAAGCACCCTATGGAAAGCATCCCAGAAATACATACATAGATATATATATATATATATATATATATATATATATATATATATATATTTCTGTACTTATATTGGTTGGGACTTGTAGCTTGAGGGTTGTTATCAGTCATCTACAAACAAATAAGGGCGCCGCCTACCCATCATGCATGAACGGTCTACACGTAATGGATGCCGCCTATCCATTCTAGTTCTAAACGCGGTCAAGCACATAATGGGTGCCGCCTACCCATACATAAATATGCGGTCCAACATATAAGAGGGCGCCGCCTACCCTCGCATGCATAGCGGTCGAACGTAATGTAAAATACATGGTATTTAAACATGCATTGTCAAACAATAGCATATAGAGCATATGAAACAAGTAGTAGCCTATGTGGATGACAAATGACTTCATAATTTCATTATGAACATTATGATCCCATACTTATAATCTCTATGAAATAATTGAAAATTTGGACTAGATTGAATAATCGAAAATTCTATTGACCAAGTAGCAATTTTTGAAAACCCGAAGGACTTAATTGTAATTCTAAAAACCTTGGAGGTGTTAAATCTAAAATTCAAAAGTAGAAGGACTAATTTGTAATAAACAATAAATTGATAAATTACAAATAAGCCCTATAACTTTATACTAATTAAATTTAACCCCTCTAGTTTAAAACAATTACAATTAAATCATATTTATATTTCAAATATAAAATTCAATCCTCAAAACTTTCAAAAATTTTCGATTTTGGGTCCAACCCGAAAATATATATAAATCTTTTTTTTTTTTGAAAACGTGGGGACGGGACACGTCCCCCCCGTGCCCGCGGCACGCGGGTACCGACTCCGCGGCCTGGGGCGCCGAGTACCTGCGTCCGCAGGCCTCTGGTGCCCGCGGTACCGCAGGCGCCCGGGCGCCCACCGCCTGCGCGACGCAGGCGGCGCAGCCTGCGTTGCGCAGGCGGCCCGGTCCAAATATATATATATTTAATTAATTTTTTTTTTCGAAAAATATAAATTCTAAATTTATATAAAAACAAAACTTTTGAAAATCAAATTTATCATAGAATCAATTGCATCCACATATCTACAAAATCATACAGTATATATAGACGTATATACGTAATCAATTAATCTGGCTCTGATACACTGTAAGAAAATATGGTCAGAGTTACCCCCAGGGTACGCAGCGGAATTTTAAAATTTTTCTTAACATGCATGTTAATTGATTATGCATATGTCGTATATATATAAACACGTCAATTAGAAGACTAACCTTACTTCCAAAGCAGCTTCCAAGTCTTCGTAATATTCCGGTGTATCTTCTCCTTCGTCGAAGTCGAAGATATCTACAATACTCTGTATATCTGCAAGACAATAAGAATTAGTTTCCAGCTCCTAGAACCTCAACCTTTGTATTCACGGATGAACAGCCTATCGGAAGAATGCTAGGATATTCTTTGTGTGACCAAGAAGACGAGGTGGCGATTTCTCCGGTGAGGTGGCGCGCACGGGTGGCTAAAGAGGAGGGGAGAGATTTTTATTTTCTCTAAGAAAACTGGGTAGAATAACTGTGTGCAAAACTGTATCCAAAGCTCTCTAATAGTCTACTATATATAGTAGTCTATAGAAGCTTAAAGCATAAGCAATTAGACTTCGTAAAGGAATAAGAATCTAATTTTTATCGCACAAGGAAACCAATATCAAGTCTAGATTCATTCCCAATCAAATTAAAACTCAATCAGAAAAATCTAACTTATCCCTTGGACTTCTAATAGAGGAAGGAGTCGAACTCCTTCCCCTACTCATCCATGCGCGCCGCGCGCCTCCTAGAGACAATAGGTGGGTCCCAATTTTGGGACCCACTTATAGTTCTAAGGCAATTCAAACTCCAAGTAGATTTTGCCCAAGTGCATATGTTAATTCTAAATTAACATATCCTTTCTAATCAAACCTCCATTATATTTCCAAAATATAATCTTTAATTGTATTACATAAAATACAATTAATTAACCAATTCAATTAATAATTCCAAATCATTAATTAATTGAGCCACCGAATATTATAATTAATTCCAAATCAATTATAATCCATCAATCACAATTAATTCCAAATTCATTGCGATTCAATCTTCAAGGATATTCTGATAGGCTGAATCACCACATAGTGTGACCCATAGGGCCTCATCGTATTAAGCAAGTCCTAGACTAGGCAACATGGAATTCCTAGACGGTTCCATTTGCAATATTAATACGTGAGGACGTTTGAGAGGTTTCTCAAAGCTAACCCTTTCGTTGCGAAGCCTGTTGCGCTCAACGCGGCGATGGTAACGTCCCTTCATCTGACTTGCTCGAATGTATCTAGGATCGATGAAGTGTCTATCCCAATAATACATCCACGGGCGTCTCAGGGAGTTGCTTGGTTAAGATATACTTAAGACCATCATAATATATCATTTGCACTGGCCAGTGACTTTACCAACACAACTATGCAGACTATGAGCAGTGCTCTCCTGTGCTACACTTGAGAGATGAATCCTTCACAGAATCACTTATCACCCCCATTTGTATGTAGCCATAATCCTGGATCGTGTCTTGGGTTAGCTGCTTATTCAAAGCTGACATCGAGGGGTCCACCAAAGATATGGGGCAACAAATGTGATGATAAAGTCCGTTCCGTGGCCATGGGATCGGTTCACACTTGCTCCAACAAGTATAACCTCCACGCATACTAGTCTTGTATGGTTCATTCAGACCCCCACATCCGAGATGAACCTCGACTAGGGAGAGTTTGGGATAGATGATAACTCAAATAGCTCCCACTATCTGTGTGATCGGTCATCTGTCCGAGGGGACATGTTTAATATCAATACAGACAATAATAGAGATATGACATGCTGCAGCCTGGTGTAATATAAATATGAAAGCGATACTCAATAGTAAAATGCAACAAACATATATTATATTACGTTGACCTGTGTAATAGTACATATATGCCCTCTATAAGGGCACCATGCCCTTAGTAAGGACTGTCTCTAGGACATATACACTATCAGTAAGCTCCATTGTCTGATCGAGGAAAGTTTCTAACAAGGATGTCTCCGCGGACGTGTCCTGCTCGGTCCCGTAGTCGAGAGCGTCGTGACGGTTTTGGCTGTCGTCGCTCCTCTCGGACATCCTAAATGGTAGGCCAGAAAAGAGAATAAGGATGGGTGGTGATAGTCCGAGAGGTCCATTTATGTATATTGATTATGTTCGACCTCCCGAACGGAGAAAAATCTCACAAAGAGCATAATTAAAAAAAAAGTTACTCTACAAGTAGAGCGAAGAGCAAAATTACGAAGGAAACATAAAGACAACAATGATCGAGGAGTAAAAATCATATGAAGACGAACAAAAGAGGAGCGACCAACCGCTCAAATATCGACGAGCTCCAAAAAATCACCATACTCTACAGTTATCATACTTAACAGCTTTAATGAAAAATCTAAGGAGGCGAAGGGGATTTACAGAACTTGAAAAAGGGGAGGCATGCGAATCTACGGTGCGATTAAGGCATGCGAATCTACAGTTCGATTACAGCATGCAAATTACTGTCATTTTAAGTTTTTTAAGTCATTGGTCCATTCTCAAGCCCTCCGTACGCCGGCGAGAGCTCAGGCGACGGAGAAAGACGAAAGGCGTATGCCCCCGTAGTGGCAAAGTAAAGAAGAAAAGGAGTGAAGCATGCATTCAAGTTAATTCTATGCACATTAGTAGAAGAACTTACTTGTTAAAGTAGTTGAAGACGGAAAAGAACTCGGAACATGAAGGAATCCGCCGGAAAAGTGTAATTTCGGTCGCCTAAATTGCTCCTCGATCTCAAGAATTTGCTCCTCGCTCTCTTAAGTGCTCTGGGTGAAAATTTTTCGGAAAAGTGAGAAATGAATCGGTCCTCCCATATTTAAAGAAGGGTATCCCAGGAATATGAACCGTCGGTGCCCCTCGCTCCATTTGGACCGAACACGTGTCCATTAATAACGGCCCAGATCACAGCCGTCTGACGGATTTACCGATTTACCCTCCACGCTCCCGCTTCGACACTCTTTCCCAAGTGAACACGGATTACCTAATCACACCAGATAATCCACGGAGCGAGGACCATGTCACGTGGATAAAATGAAGAGCGATGAGAGACCCTTCATCCAAGGAGAAAAATTGAAGGATTACTTTTTATAGTACCGAGGAGCCACTTGCTCTAGAAGCTTCTCAAGAAATGCCCGAAAGAAAAAGATGGAAGGAAGACATTCCATTTCATTTACTCACAATTGTCTCCTCGAGATAATTTACAAAAAAGGATAGCGAAGAGGCTAAAAGTCGAATAACCTATTTCCACCAAGGAACACTTACCCGGATCCGATCTCTGCCCAGTAAATATACCCCTTTTATGAGGTCCGAGCAACGTCTGCTCGCACCCTATAAAAAGGGGGGAAGGGGGAGATAGGAGGAGGGAAATGCACCAAGGCGCGAATACGGAAATCTTTTTTCGCCCACTATTAGTCGAGGCTCTGCTCAGCCTCTACTTCAACATAGTTCCTCAACTATCTTTTACCAAGATACTTGGAAACTAGGGGGACATATGTTGGTGTTAAAATATGTCCAGTCCGCATGTACGAACTGGAGCGGTCTAAGAGCGCGACAACGCATCAAGGGCGTCCCTCAAAGGGCGCGACCACACCTAAGTATGTCACTAAGGTGTGGCTCGACCAACATACGGTCCGACCACCACTAAGAGGTCAACCCTCAAGATAAGCTCACTACAAGGACAATGCGTTGTTGGGCTCGAGGAGCATCTCTAGGCTCGAGGGGACCTTACGTCAAGTGACACCTCTCCAGAGAAAGTAGGCAAAGTACTACTCGGACCACGGACGTAAGAGGAAGGCACGAGGACCAAGGGCGACCACCATGGTCGCTCCCTGTGGGCCCGTCTTCCGATTTACTCCATGGACCCAAAAAGTCAATATTGCCCTCTCAACCCTATCAAGATGCTGGGCCAAAGCCATGGCCTCCTTAATGGGCTTGGGCCAAGGAAGGCTTCGAATCTCGGCCGAACACTTGTCACGATCCTACATAAAGTGACAATAAATACTACAAGTATATAAGGGGCTCATTCATTATCCATGGGTAGCATTCAGAGCTCTCACCTACCACTAACACTACAATGCAATATTTCTCTCACTAGGAAAGTCCTCAACTCCCTACACGTAAAGTCGTCACTCCGGTCTGATATCCGACAGACCGGGCA
>JAHHQI010000557.1:0-12284 GCA_028274465.1 Plantago ovata | reverse complement strand
CGTAATCTCTCAACTAATCCACTTTTGTCCTTTCTAGGAATGAATTCACTATGATAGATGTGAGGTTCCTTACAAATCCTATCACTAAGATTTCTCAGAAACCAAAGCACACTTGCCTTGTTTCTATCCTAAGCTAGAGAACTGTAGAAGTGTGTCAAAACGTGATCAAACTCTCACTTGTGCTTCAAACACTAAAAACCTTCTAAACTCTTTACTGCCTATTGATTCGTTCCAGGACTTAAGCTAGTGAAACAAAAGCTACTTATGAAGAAGTAGAACTTTCACGGCAGAATAAGAAATTAGTTAAGTGTTCCTTCTTTCGAACAAGAACAAGAACAGTCTTGACACCAAAAACATCAAACTTGCTTACTACAAAGTATTACAAGTTGTGTTTCTTTAGATAACTTGTTATAGCTGAAAAGTTATACTCAAGTGATCACATCCCAAACCTGTCTAATTGATAAACACCCATTTCAGGTTTGAATTCAGGCGGAATTAATCAAGCATAGTGTGCTGATTATAAGTCCCAAGTTTGGTGGAGAACAAGGTTACAGTTCTCTAGTTAGGTGGAAACAAAGCAAGTGTGCTTTGTTTCGAAGAATCATTAGTGATAGGTTTGTAAGGAAACCTCACATCTTATCATAGTGGATTAGTTTGTGTGATTTATTTACCCCCCACTAGTTTTTCAGCAAGCTACATTTCTTGACACTGACAGTCAGCTCACCTGCTGAAACTAGCACTCTCTGAAAAGGACTTATTGTAAAAAACTTCCGCACTCTGTTTTTATGTATCAGCAAACCCATTACTGAAAGTAATAATTATTGTGAGAAAGTTAAGTACCAGCAACTCATTATTGAAAAGTAATAAGCACTGGCTCGAGAAAGTTTTAAACGACGAAAAGTGTTGAAAAGACTATTCCCCCCCCCCTCCCCCTTAGTCTTTTCTTTTTGTTTAAAGGGACAAAACAAGTGGTATCAAAGTTGGAGGTTCTTTAACCTTCAACAATGAACCTAGATCCCCTTAGGTGCTTTCTGTAATCACTTTCACTTGATCAGTTTGGTAGTCTTTTGCTGACAGGATGCCGCTAGGAGATGCTCCCTCCCATGCTCAAGCTGGAAAAACTACGAAAAATGGCGAAAACAACATGATGCTACATCTTGAGGACATTAGTGATGAGATGTTTACTGTCATAAATGATGGACCTATCAAAATCACTAAAATTGAGAGAAGTTTTCCTCACAAAACCACTGAGGCTGGAAAGGAAACTATCTTAGGAGAACCGGTCGATACGTCGTACCAAACCAAGAGAGGAATGGACTTCAGATGAAGCCAAAATATTCCTTCTTGATGGCCAAGCAAGAAACATCATTATTCGATCTACTCCAGATACTATACAGTCAAACTGTGGGGTGCAAAAATTGCTAAGGAAGCTTGGAAAATGTTCAAGATCATTGTGTTGGATCTGACAAAACCAAGGAAAACAAACTCGAAGTGCTAAAGTTGAAGTTTCAAAACTTTAAACAAGGTGCAAATGAGTCACTAGAAGGCTTGGATTTCAGATTCACAACTCTAGTGAGTGAGATGGCAGCCGTAGGAGTTGGAAACTTCTATGAAAGATAGTTTGTTGTGAAAAACCAATTAGACGCTGTGACCACCACGAAGACTGAACTCAGAATTTCTACTACTAGAGCAGGAAGGAACCAGCAAAACAGAAATCAGAGTTGTTCTCTCATCTCGCGAGCTGTCCTAGCTACTATCAGACAACAAGCAAAGAGAGTAGTAGGCGAAAAAAGCGAAAACAGCAAAACTTGTTGCTGCCAAAACGTCATCTTCTGAAAAGAAGAATGATAAAGAGTCTACTGATGAAAACGCTCTTATTGTTAGAAACATGAAGAAATTCATAGTAAGGAACTTGAAAGGTGAAAAGCAAAAGAGAAGCTAAAAAAGCATCTTGGTAACAACTACCATAAATACAAGAATGAAGCTAGCTCGCTGAACAAGGAAGCTCAGCAGCAAAACTCCTCTTGAAGAACCAGCAGTTGCCAATGATCTTTGATTTTATTGCAAGAAGCCTGGACACTTCAAAGCAAATTGCCCCTTACTGAAAGGGAAATCTGCTGAAAAGAAGAAGAAGTTCAAAAGGGCTTTGATGCTGAAGAAAAGAAAAGATTCAAGCAAAAATCGATGCTCTTTGCATTGAAACAAACTCTGAAGACAGTGAGGTAGAGAGTTCAGACACTGAAGAAGAAGAAGCCACTCTTGACGTAGATATTGGCAAGGAAGTTTGTGGAATAGTTATGAAAGCTTATCCAGATGTGTCAAACTACAAGTTCTGCCTCATGGCCCGGTCAGGTAAATTGTCCTACTCTGACTCTTATTCAGAAAGTGAAGATGACATTGACCTTGATAGGATTCAAGGAGAAATCGAAAGATTTGAGAAAACTCTGAGCAAACAGCAAGAGAAACTACAGATTGCTGAACTTCTGACTAAGCAAACTACTTAAAAGTACGTCTTGCTGAGCGCTGAGTCAGAAAGAAGGATGCTGAAATATTGCATCTCAAGAAGTTAATTGCTGAAGCTAAAGAGAAGAATGCTCAAATGGCAATAGAATTGGAAGAGTATCAGTCCTCAATTCTAAAGTTACTTGTTGAAATACAAGAAATGAAAAAGATGAAAGTCAATTTCAAATCTTATGCGGATGCTAGTAACACGCTGACTGAACTAAACTCTTATCTGAGAGATCCACATCACAATGAAGGTGTAGGTGCCACGTATGAAGGTGATGATGTAACTCTTGAGTAAAGACAAATCACCAATCACCTTTGCTCGTGCAACTGATCAGGTCAACCAGAACTCTATCAATTCGGTCAATCTAAGGTTGCTGAAATAAGCAATCAGGTACCTACGACCAAAAAGCCCGTTGTTGCTACTGAAAGTAACAAGACTTTAAAGGAAAACAGGTTGCTGAAAAGCAAACTATTCAGAATAAGAATGATGTAAAGCATTTTGCCAAACAAGTTGCTGAAAGCAATTTGTTAAGACTAAAGGCAAGATTACTAAAAGTAATCAGAAGACCGTTGCTGACAAACCTGAATCAAGTAAGGTTGCTGAGACAAAAGCTCAGCATACTCCGAAAAGTGGACTTGGATTCAAAACCAAGAAAAATCAACTTTTTCATGAGTGTAAGCAAAGTCAGCAAAGATACTTCAAAGAGTTGAACAAAACCAAGCCTAAGAGTTCTGACAAAACTCAAAATGCTAGGACTAGAACGAACCTTGCTAGAAAAGAACTTACTGAAAAGTATGTTCAGCAAAAGTCAACCAAGGAAGACACCACATCAGAAAGTGGACTTGATTAGCAACGATCAAAATTCTTTCGGTTCTAAGCCCTCTAATTCTTGAACATGTTAATGGACATCCAATATTTGATAATTAACTTTTTTGCTCTTGATTGTGCAAATTTCATCCACGTAGACAAACAATACAACTTGACACTTTGACAGTGGTTGTGGAAAGTACATGACGGGCAATAAAAAAAAACTTATAAACTATAGACGGTGGTCTAAAGGTCCAACAATAAGGTTTGCTGGTGGAGGCTTTGGTTCTACTAAAGGTTATGGTGACGTGAAGTTAGGATGCATTACCATTTCGGGAGTTCTTTATGTCAAAAACTCTTAAGTTTAACCTTTTCAGCATGATTCAATTCGCTGACAAAGGTTACTTCATCAAAATCAAAAGTGAAGAATGTAAACCTATTGACTTTGAGACAAAGAAGGTTATCATGGTTACTAGAAGATCAGGAGGTCTCTATACCATAGATTGGTCTTCAGCCATCGTTGAAAAATGCATTATCTCCGATCATGATTGCCTTGCTGAAAAAGCATGGTTATGGCATAAACGAACAAGTCACCTAAACTTCAAGACGCTGAATAAACTGTCTAAAAAGGCACTTGTAGTTGGATTACCTAAGGTTACTTTTAAGAAGGATGGTGTTTGCACTGCATGTCAGCAAGGAAAGCAAAACAAAACTTCTTTCAAGAACAACGCAGTACCGTCAACTACAAAACCTTTACAACTCTTGCACATGGACTTGTTTGAATCTTCTTCAACAAGCTATACTGGCAAAAATTATGGTCTGGTGGTGGTAGATGACTATTCAAGATTCACTTGGGTAGTATTTATCAAACACAAGTCTGAAACAAGGACTGAAATACCTAACTTGCTGAACAAGCTCGAAGTCATGAAAAATGACAAGGTAAAAGTCATAAGAACAGACCATGGTACTGAGTTTGTAAACCAGTATAACTGAGTATTGCCCTTCCAAAGGCATACAACATTAGTTATCCTCAGTAAGGACACCTCAACAAAATGGTGTTGCTGAAAGGAAGAATCTCACTCTTAAGGAAGCAGCTAGAACAATACTTGCTGACACTGAAATAAGTGAACCTTATTGGGTTGAAGCGATTAATACCGCCTGCTATACTTAAAATAGATGCTTGATAACTAAGGAATACAACAAAACTCTCTATGAGTTATTTGTTGGAAGACCTCCATACATCACCCATCTAAGATTATTTTGTTGCAAATTCTTTGTTCTTAACAATGGTAGAGAATACTTAAGAACATTTCAACCAAAGGTAGATGAAGCGATATTTCTTGACTACTCCTTGTATAGCAAATCTTATAGAGTTTACAACAAAAGGCACAAAAGATTGAAGAATCAGTGCATGTTGTATTCTATGAAAAATCACAAGGAGTCCCTGCTGAAGAAGAAATATCAGAATGTATGAAGAACTAAATCCGATGCTAGAAATGTCAAATCAATTGAACTAAATGATGATTCTGATAATGACACTCCTTCCCCAAGTCATGACAAGATAAATATAGTTCATGATAAAGAATTTCTGGCTAAGGACGCAGTTGCTCCAGATGTTGCTGAAACTACGCAACTTCCTGTGTCTGTTGACGAGTTACCTCAACCGGCAATGTTGAACAAGCCGTTTCCGATGAACCAATTTCAGCAGAGACACAACAAGATATTAGTAGTACTGAACAAGTACATGTTGAAGGGTCACTGATGATGTCGTTTTTCACCAATTAAATTTGTTTAAAAGCCAAAGAACACCTTTCACTACACAAACAGAGTGCAATGGCAAGTTGTCCCCGAGGGTCGTTCTCTCGGGACCTAACGTGGCTTTGTTTGTGGTTGTTGCTAGTTATTCCAGACAACGTGTTCTAGAGTTTTGAGAATTTCTTTACTTAGAACAAAGCTACGAGAAATCAGATTGTTGTTTCAAATTTGGAAACGGTTGGTGGTAGAAATCAAATACACATGCATGGAATACGAATATGCTTACAAGTTCAATGCGTAAAACCTTCGATCAAGTCTGCTAAGCAACTCGTCTAGGTAACTTTCAAGACACAAATCATAAAAGACCACTATCAACACTTTAGAGGTGCTTGTCACACCATTTATCTAGCATGCTGCAAATCTCTAACATACAATCCTATAGCTTTCATTGACCAAGAGTTGTCACTATACTCAATTCGAAATGTTTTATAGGCAACTAAGAGTCATATGAAGGATTTTTGCAGCAAGGTGAATCACAATCTCATGTAAGCATAAACATAATCCATAACATGCATATTGATGATGTCGTTTTCACCAATTAAATTTGTTTTAAAAGCCAAAGAACACTTATCACTACACAAACTAGAGTGCAATGGCAAGTTTTCCCCGAGTGTCGTTCACTCGGGACCTAACGTGGCTTTGTTTGTGGTTTTTGCTAGTAATTTCAGTCAACGAGTTCAAATGTTTGTAGAATTGCTTTCTTAGAACAAAGCAACGAGAAATCAGATTGTTGTAATCAAGTTTGGAAAACGGTTGTGGTAGAAATCAAATACACATGCATGGGTTACGAATATGCTCACAACTTCAGTGCGTAAAACCTTCGATCAAGTCTGCTAAGCAACTCGTCTAGGTAACTTTCAAGACACACATCATAAAAGACCACTATCAATAATTTAGAGGTGCTTGTCACTAACACCATTTATCTAGCATGCTGCAAATCTCTAACATACAATCCTATAGCTTTCATTGACCAAGAGTTTGTCACTATACTCAATTCGAATATATTTTATAGGCAACTAAGAATCATATGAAGGGATTTGCAGCAAGATTGAACCACAATCTCATGTAAGCATAAACATAACCCATAGCATGCATATTCTACATTCTACCACCAACACAAAGGATTTAGCTACTCATATTCATCAACATAGACATCAAATCATATGAATTGTAATAGAATACATCAAATCAAACTACTAGACAAGAGATAATGATACAATGTTACCACCAAGCTGTCACTAATCGGTGGGTATTGATGAAAACCTCTTCGTAGATGAAACAATGGATGAAATCATATGCCAAAACCTTAATCCAATCTAAAATACAATGTACTGAGTTTTCTCTGAGTTTTGGGGCTTAGGAGCTCTCCAAAACGAAGCTACAGTTCAAAAGTATCCAAAAAGTAACTGAAGATCAGATCTAAGAAGGAAAATCCGAAAACGTAACCGCTGCCAAGCGGACCGCCTGGAGAGGCCAAGCGGAGCGCTTGGCAAGCGAAGCGCTTGGGCCCTCCAAGCGCTTCGCTTGGCTGCTGTGCCAAAGCTCCTGGAAAATGAAGCGGAGCGCTTCACTATTCCAGGCGCTTAGCTTGGCTCCTGGGCAGATTTTTGTCTTCCAACTCAATCTTTTTGCCCTCGTACGGCCCTCGGGTGCCTTGGACTCATCCTTCTCGATGCTTATTGATGCTCAAACACTCACGAACAAGCCGTGGAGATCAAGGAACTTCAACGGGGCCATTTTCTATCAAAAAAGCTCGTTTTTAGCTCCAAAAACGCCATTTCGTACCTAAGTGCCTGAAAATGCAGAAAACAATAAACGTGACACTATTCTACAAAACTAACCAAAAACAAGGCTAAAAGATAGCAAAAGAAGGTAAAAAAGACAAGATGAACGCGTCCAAAAATACGTTCATCAAACTCCCCAAACCAAACCTTTGCTTGTCCTCAAGCAACAAACTATCCTAAATGCAACACAAAAGGAGTCTCATGCCAAGTAAAGTGAACTAATCTATTGAATCTACCAAATGCTTATGAACAAAACCAAATGAGCATGACATGCAAGTAGGTTGAAGAATGCCTCGATTGCGAATATACACATTCTCATGTGCACTTGGTTAAACAAAGGAGTCTCTCGTAACATCTTCTACCTGGACCTGGTCAGTGACGACACAATGATGCATGTTATCATACTACAATTGCCCCGTGCCTATGAAACCGAGGGCTTACAACTGTTCACCAAGCGAGACTTTTCCTCAAGAGAGGGCGAACCAATACTGGCTCTCATCAAACGAAGGAGGGTTCCCTTAGAAAGATAACACTCCCCTATTCTACCCAGACTCTCAAGAATGAGCCTCTTTCAACCACTTCTTGAATAGCAAGACGAGGGTGGTCAAGAACAGGCCTTGGACAAAGACGACACGAAACGAAAGATAGAATTTACAACTCAATACTTCACAAGGACAAAATATTTACATGACACTTGACACTACGAGACTGCTTTTTGGCTTGCAACGACCCTTCTTTTGCTTTTGGGTCTTATTCTTTATTTCCTTTGTTTCTTTTTTTTTTTTTCTCTTTTCCTTTTCTCTTTTTTTAATTCTTTTTTTTTTTTCTTCTTTTCTTTTCTCTTCTTTTTTTTTTTTTTTTTTTTTTTTTATAAAGGGGCAAGCAGCAGTACTAAGTGTCAAAAACACCTCCCCAAACCTATTCGAAAGAATAGGTTTGAGCACAAAGACGAAAAAGAAAAAGGAAAGACTCTTTTACAAAGACACCTCCCCAAACCTATTCGAAAGAATAGGTTGGGACACAAAACAAAAAGAAAAAGAAAAAGAAAACTTTACAACGACTCAAAGACGAAAGACAAGATCAAAGGCAACCCCCTCCCCAAACCTATTCGATAGAATAGGTTTAATACAAGGAATCGCACACCTCACACTACCTCCTTCCTAGGCATTTGGCAATCTCTAATCGAGGTGAAGAACTTGTCGCCTCTTACGTACATAATTACACGGGTTACAACCATAGACCAACATGCATCATTTCATAAGGCCATCGTGAACCGCAACAGAAGAAACACCACTCAAGGTGATGTCGAGACTACTAAGCTTAACTAGTGCACATGCGAATGTGACAAACCAAGCGAGACAAGCCTCAAACTACTTGCAAAGTGATGCAACATATGATCAATGGTCATAAACACTTAGTCTACTCAATAAAAAAGTTCAAAAGACTTGGCAATAAACTCCACACACAACAACGTGCAACAACTAATCTAGGGATGATATGCATGCAAAAATTTGAAAAAACACGACAAATCACATGAACTTGAGTAAAATCAGGCATGTACGAACCACACAAGCATATAGTACTGAAAATCCAATACCCCCTCCCCAAACCTAAACTTTTGCTCGTCCTCGAGCAAAGAAAAGTTGACAAGAAAGGAAAAATTGGATTGAAAGTACACTTCCCTGATATAAAGGTTCGTGTCCAACTCCTATAAAAGAGTAGTACCTGAAAGACTCAAGAAACAAGTGAAAACGGGTGCACAAAGGTGAGAAGAATGGAAAAAACGAGGAAAATCTGGGTACAGGGTCCAGGCGGACCGCTTGGCGGGAGCCAAGCGGTCCGCTTGTCAAGCGGAGCGCTTGGGAGGCTCCAGGCGCTCCGCTTGAAATTCCAGTAAACTTTTTGATTTACTGAAGATTCAAGCGGACCGCTTGGCCCTTCCAAGCGCTTCGCTTGGCTCTGTTTCCAGATTTTCGATGTTTTTTCCTATCTTAATCACCTAAGGCACCAAGACAAACACTAGACTAAACGAATCACGACAAAAGGCACACAGGCCACAACTACAAAAGCAAATAAAGAGGAAAAACTAAACTACATGCAAAGAAATACCACAAAGGTTATCCATTATCAAATGGGAACGAATCTCGTGCATTCGTTCCATTACTCCTTGCATCTTGGGAACCATCTTTGGCTCCTCTCCTCAAGTCCTCAAGCAAATCCATGATTCCCTGAAAATAAAAATCAACTAAATTAACAAAATCAAAATCTAAGAAATAACTAAAGGAATCAGAGGGAAATAAAAAGAAAAAAGTGGATCAAAACTCCTTGAAGCTCATAGGTGGGTGCATGGACCAGAACATAGGAGTCAAGATCAAGAGTGTCTGTAGCAATAGAATCCAAACATGTCGATTCAGAGACACCAAAATCTTCAGAGAGTAGCTCCTCGATCTCAACACAACTCAAGACAACACTGTCTGACTCAGGTGAAGCAATGGATTCAGTCATCACCTCCTCCACGACTTCTTCTTTACCAACAGTCTTGACATCCTCAGTTAAGGACGTGGAATCTAAGCTAAGCACTGAAGAGGCTTCATCAATAGATTCTTCACAACATTCCTCTACATTGGCTATGTCGATTTCCGGTGGCGGACTAGCAAAGCGAGACGTCCATGTCTTTGAACCGGGAGGTGAGTCCCAATCCCAATGTTCCAGAAACTTGTTGGTTATTTCATCCCAAGTGTGCAATGATTTCCGGCGGGATTCTGAGCCACTCACGAGCGCTCCCTCTCAAGGCTCCCATAAATCCCCTTATACAAAGCTGCTCATGTGATAAAATAACCCCCTCCACATTCTCACGAGGTATCCTCAACACACCTTCCTCGAACGTGTCTAAGAACCCTCTTGGATCATCACCACTCGAAAACGTGGAAACAATGGAGTAGTACGAAGGATCAAAGTCATAATCCTTGCAATCTTCGTCCAATGTTATGCAAGGCCCTCGAGGTTTCACATACCTTGTCAAAGAAGCTCGCATACTCATCCTTACAAGGAACTAGTTTCTGCACATGAGGAAACAAGAAACCAAGGAGCAGAATCCACAAAAGAATTAAAAAAAACTTGCAAGGAAAAAAAACCTCTAATCTAATAATATATACAAAGAGCGCAAGCACGCAAGGTAACCAAGAGCAGATTAGATAAATTTTCTGAAAAAGATAGGGGGAAAGAAATGAGGTGAGAAAGTGATGTTGGCTGAAAAACCAAAACAAAAACACCAACCAAAGGAGTTAAGTCCCCGGCAACGGCGCCAAATTGATGATGTCGTTTTTCACCAATTAAATTTGTTTTAAAAGCCAAAGAACACTTATCACTACACAAACTAGAGTGCAATGGCAAGTTTCCCCGAGTGTCGTTCTCTCGGGACCTAACGTGGCTTTGTTTGTGGTTTTGCTAGTAATTTCAGTCAACGAGTTCAAATGTTTGTAGAATTGCTTTCTTAGAACAAAGCAAGCAACGAGAATCAGATTGTTGTAATCAAGTTTGGAAAACGGTTGGTGGTAGAAATCAAATACACATGCATGGGTTACGAATATGCTCACAAGTTCAGTGCGTAAAACCTTCGATCAAGTCTGCTAAGCAACTCGTCTAGGTAACTTTCAAGACACACATCATAAAAGACCACTATCAATACTTTAGAGGTGCTTGTCACTAACACCATTTATCTAGCATGCTGCAAATCTCTAACATACAATCCTATAGCTTTCATTGACCAAGAGTTTGTCACTATACTCAATTCGAATATATTTTATAGGCAACTAAGAATCATATGAAGGATTTGCAGCAAGATTGAATCACAATCTCATGTAAGCATAAACATAACCCATAGCATGCATATTCTACATTCTACCACCAACACAAAGGATTTAGCTACTCATATTCATCAACATAGACATCAATCATATGAATTGTAAATAGAATACATCAAATCAAACTACTAGACAAGAGATAATGATACAATGTTACCACCAAGCTGTCACTAATCGGTGGGTATTGATGAAAACCTCTCCGTAGATGAAACAATGGATGAAATCCTATGCCAAAACCTTTAATCCAATCTAAAATACAATGTAATCTGAGTTTTCTCTGAGTTTTGGGCTTAGGAGCTCTCCAAAACGAAGCTACAGTCAAAAGTATCCCAAAAAGTAACTGAAGATCAGATCTAAGAAGGAAAATCCGAAAACGTAACCGCTGCCAAGCGGACCGCTTGGAGAGGCAAGCGGAGCGCTTGGCAAGCGAAGCGCTTGGGCCCTCCAAGCGCTTCGCTTGGCTGCTGTGCCAAAGCTCCTGGAAAATGAAGCGGAGCGCTTCACTATTTCAGGCGCTTAGCTTGGCTCCTGGGCAGATTTTTGTCTTCCAACTCAATCTTTTTGCCCTCGTACGGCCCTCGGGTGCCTTGGACTCATCCTTCTTGATGCTTATTGATGCTCAAACACTCACGAACAAGCCGTGGAGATCAAGGAACTTCAACGGGGCCATTTTCTATCAAAAAAGCTCGTTTTTAGCTCCAAAAACGCCATTTCGTACCTAAGTGCCTGAAAATGCAGAAAACAATAACGTGACACTATTCTACAAAACTAACCAAAAAACAAGGCTAAAAGACAGCAAAAGAAGGTAAAAAAGACAAGATGAACGCGTCAAAAATACGTTCATCACACATTCTACATTCTACCACCAACACAAGGGATTAGCTACTCATATTGATCAACATGGATATCAAATCATATGAATTGTAATCAGAATACATCATATCAAACTACTAGACAAGAGATAATGATACAATGTTACCACCAAGCTGTCACTATTCGGTGGGTATTGATGAAAACCTCTCCGTAGATGAAACAATGGATGCAATCCTTTGCCAAAAACCTTTAATCCAATCTATTTACAATATCTCTGATTTTTCTCTTAGTTTTGGGGCTTAGGAGCTCTGCCAAAACAAAGTCATGTTCAAAGTCTCCAAAAAGTAACTGAAAATCAGATTTAAAAGGAAAATCCGAAAACGTAACCGCTGCCAAGCGGACCGCTTGGAGAAGCGCTTGGGCCCTCCAAGCGCTTCGCTTGGTTGCTGTGCCAAAATACTAGAAAATAAAGCGGAGCGCTTCACTATTCCAGGCGCTTAGCTTGGCTCCTGGGGCAGATTTTGTCTTCCAACTCAATCTTTTTTCCTCGTTACGGCCCTCGGGTGGCCTTGGAATCATCCTTCTCAATGCTTATGATGCTCAAACACTCACGAACAAGCCGTAAGATCAAGGAATTTCCCCGGGTGCCATTTCTATCAAAAAAGCTTCGTTTTTAGCTCCAAAAACGCCATT
>JAHHQI010000556.1:0-12289 GCA_028274465.1 Plantago ovata | reverse complement strand
TGAGGACAAGCAAAGGTTCGGTTCGGGGAGTTTGATGAATGTGTATTTTACACTTTCATTGAGTCTTTTTCACCTATTTAGCTATCTCTATGTTAATTAGCTATATTTTAGTCATTTTATTAGAATAGTGTCACGTTTCCTTTAGTTTGTATTTTACAGGTTTGGTTGAAAAACGATGTGTTTTCCGGGCAATTATATTGAAGTAGACAGGAATGGTGTGTTCGAAGGCCTAATTGGAGTATCTAGAAGATTCCGGATTGGATTTGAAGTTTAGGGGTCGAGTCTGAAGGCTAATAAAAGTCACTAGAAGGCAAAAAACGAGTCGGAAAGGAAAAGAATCCAATAAAAGCGTCGAAACCGCGTATCCAGCCGAAAAATCTCCCGGGCGAGTCGCCCGGGACGTGGGGCGAATCGCCCCCCACCAGGCGAATCGCTCGGTGTGTGGGGCCCTTCGCCCCACACCTCCGAATACCTATATCTAGTGTCAGTTTTCTCGTTTTTCATACTTTCCCGACTTTTCTCTCCCTTTCTCGTGTTTAGGTAGGAATTCTCCCTAGCCTGTTCTGGGGGTTCTTAGCTAGGAGACCTTTTTCTTATCGTTTTGGAGCTTGTAAGATCGCGATTCTTCGGAGATTGACGACCTTCGGTAACATTGTATCTTACAGTTTTTCTATTTATATTATTTATCTTTCAACATGTTTTCATTCATTCGTGCTATGATTTCTGTTGATTGCATGACATCTATGAGTAGCTAAACTTCTCGTTGGTGATAGTATGTGATTCTTACGAAGGGTTAATAATTATGCTAATGGCTATATCGCGCATTATACCTAGAGTTATTGCTTTATTTCTTTGATCTATCTAAATCTCTATCTCGTGTGTTGAATAATTACGGAACACAATTGACAATTCATTGATCAAAGATCCTATGCAAAACGGGGAATTTATGCATGATTATTAACCTGCTATGCTTTGAATGACCATATATCACCAATCTCCATTATCTGTTAAGAAAAACTTTGCTAAGTCGTCTGTTGATTTATACTCTTAAGTTAGATTAGATATAAGCTAGTTATAGTCCTTAGAGATCGACACTCGAGGTTTTTTTATTCTACTGCTACAACTACGTTTTCCTGTTAGTTGTGAATGCCTTTGCCTAAATACAAATTTATTTGATAATTCGAATATGACAAATTCCGGTTCATCATTTACAGAAAGGGAACTCTGCTGATGAAAAGAAGAAGAAGTTCAAAGGACTTTGATGCTAAACAAAAGAAAAAGTTCAAACAAAAATCGATGCTCTTTGCATTGAAACAAGCTCTGAAGACGTGAGGTAGAGAGTTCAGACATTGAAGAAGAAGAAGCCACTCTAGTGTCGAGATCGGCAAGGAATTTTGGGAATAGCTATGGAAGCTTATCCCGATGTGTCAAACTACGAATTCTGCCTCATGGCGGGTCAGTAAATTGTCCTACCTCTGACTCTGATTCAGAAAGTGAAGATGACATTGACCTTGATAGAATTCAGGAGAAATCGAAAGATTTGAGAAAACTCTGAGCAAAGCAAGAGAAACTACGTATGTAAATTCTGACTAAGCAAACTACTGGAACGTATGTCTGTCTTGATCGTTGATTAGAAAAGAAGGATGCTTGAATATTGCATCTCAATACAGTTAATTGTTGAAGCTACAGGAGAAGAATGCGCAAATGGCAATCGAATTGGAAGAGTATCAGTCCTCAATTCTAAAGTTACTTGCTGAAATACCAGAAATGAAAAGATGAAAGTCAATTTCAAATCTACGCTGATGCTAGTAACACGTTGACTGAAATTAGCTCTAATCTGAGATGATCCATTCAGAAAGAGGTTTAGTGCCACGTATGAAGGTCATGATGTAATACTCTTGAGTAAAGACAAATGACCATATCACCTTTGTTCGTGCAACTGATCGGGTCACCAGAACTCTATCAGATTGTCAATCGAAGGTTGCTGAAATCAGCCATCAAGTACCTACGACCTTAAAGCACGCTGTTGCTACTATAACGTAAACAGACTTAAAAGGAAACCAGGTTGCTAAAAAGCAAACTGTTTATAAAAAGGATGTGTAAGGCATTCCGCCAAAACATGTTGCGGAAAGCAATTTGTTTAAGATACAAGGCAAGATTACTAAAAGTAATTCAAAAGACCTTTGCTGACCAAACCTGAATCGAGTAAGGTTGCTGAGACAAAAGCTCAGCATTCTCCGAAAAGCGGACTTGATTCAAAACCAAGCAAAGTCAACTCTTTCATGAGTCACAGCAAAGTCAGCAAGATACTCCAAAGAGATGACATAACCAAGCCTAAGAGTTCTGGCAAACAAAACTCAAAAATGCTTAGGACTAGAAGGACCTTGGCTAGGAAAGAACTTACTGAAAAGTATTTGTTCAGAAAAACGGGTCAACCAAGCAAGACACCACATCAGAAAGTGGACTGATTAGCAATGATCAAAAGTCTTTCGGTTCTAAGCCATCTAGTTCTCAGCAAGTAGAAAACAATCAAAGTTGAAAACTTTAAGACTTGGATTTCCACTGGACGTTTTTCTTGAACATTTAATGGACATCCATATTGTATAATTAAACTTGTTTCCTCTTGATTGTGCAGACTTCAGCCACGGAGACAAACAAGCATTTTGGCACTTTGGACAGTGTGTGGAAAGCACATGACGGGCAACACGAAAAAACCTTATAAAACTATAAACGGTGGTCTAACGGTTCTAACATAAAGGTTTGCTGGTGGAGCTTTGGTTCTACTAAAGGTTATGATGACGTGAAGTTAGGATGCATTACCATTTCAGGAGTTGTTTATGTCAAAAATCTTAAGTTTAAGCTTTTCAGCATGAGTCAATTCGCTGACAAAGGTACTTCATCAAAATCAAAAGTGATGAATGTAAACTTATTGACTTTGAGACACAGAAGGTTATATGGTTTCTAGAAGATCAGGAGGTCTCTATACCGTAGATTGGTCTTCAGCAATCGTTGAAAAATGCCTTGTCTCAGCTCATGATTGCCTTGCTGAAAAGCCATGGTTATGGGCATAAACGAACAAGTCACCTAACACTTCAAGACGCTGAATAAGCTGTCTAAAAAGGCACTTGTAGTTGGATTACCTAAGGTTTATTTTAAGAAGGATGGTGTTTGCAATTGCTTGTCAGCAAAGGAAAGAAAACCAAAAACTTCTTCAAGAACAAGGAAGTACCGTTAACTACAAAACCTTTACAACTCTTGCACATGGATTGTTTGAATCTTCTTCAACAAGCTATGCTGGCAAGAAGTATGGTATGGTGGTGGTAGATGACTATTCAAGATTCACTTTGGTAGTATTATCAACACAAGTCTGAAACAAGGACTGAAATACCTAACCTTGCTGGAATAAGCTCGAATTCATGAAAATGACAATGTAACAGTCATAAGAATACCCTGGTACTAAGTTTGTTAACCAGTACATAACTGAGTATTGCACTTCAAAAGGCATACACAATCAAGTTATCCTTAGTAAGGACCACCTCAACCAAAATGGTGTTGCTGAAAAAGAAGAATCGTACCCTTAAAAAGCAGCTAGAACAATGCTTGTTGACACTGAAATAGTGAAGCTTATTGGGTTGAAGCGATTAATACTGCCTGCTATACTCAAAATAGATGCTTGATAACTAAGGAATACAACAAAACTCCCTATGAGTTATTTGTTGGAAGACCTCCTAAAATCACCATCTAAGAGTATTTGGTTGCAAATGCTTTGTTCTTAAACAATGGTAGAGAATACTTAGAAACATTTCAACCAAAGGCAGACGAAGCGATATTTCATGGCTACTCCTTGCATAGTAAAGCTTATAGAGTTTACAACAAAATGACAACAGATCGACGAAGAATCAGTGCATGGTAGTCCATGAAAAATCACATGAGTCCCTCCTGAAGAAGAACTATGAGAATGTATGAAGAAATTACTCATTACTATGAGCAAAGAACTGAATCTGATGCTATCAATATCAAATCAATTGAACCAAGATGATCTTTCTGACAATGACACTCCTCCCCCAAGTCATGACAAGATAAATATCTTCATGATAAAGAATTTCCGGATAAAGACGTGGTTGCTTCGATGTTGTGAAACTACGCAACTTCTTGTATCTGCTGACGAGTTATCTCAAACCAGAATGCTGAACAATCAGTTGCTGATGAACAATTTCAGCAGAGGACACAACAAGATCCCAGTAGTACTGAACAAGTACATGCTGAAGATTCACCTGCTGAAACGCAAACTATCCAGATCCAAAGAGTCAGAAAACGTTTTAATAAGTGGATAACTTGGTGATATTGACAAACGCCAAGTGACTATCCCAAGTATCTACTAAACAAGGCCGAACTTGCTTAAGAAGCAAATGATGAATCGTGTGTTAGGAAACTTGTAATTTTGATGAGCAATTAACCATGCTAAATTAAGAACAGTCCAGTAACTAGTACTCTTAAGGTCCATAGGAATTTAGAATTTTAAGGACATTGTAAAAGAGGAACGTTTGCTGATGACTTAGATAGGTGTTAGATAAGTTATTTCTTTGGTGGATGACGTACTTTAATTTCTGTAGAAATTAATTTATTGACACATTTGCGTATGATGTATTTTATTTTCTGAAAAGAAAATATCTTATTGATGCTTAGCTTTGATGTAACTTATTTTCTGAAAAGAAAATGACCTATTGAAGCATTTGCTGAAGATGTATTTTGTTTATTACAAACAAATTATTGAAGCAAATAAGAAACCGGTCAGAATCTTGAAGACTTTTGAAGATGACTGAAGACTTGAAGACTTGAAGATTGCTGAAGACTGGTAAGGCACGTGTTGCTCAGAAAGTGAAATTTTCAGCAACAGCATTGCATAAGTGAAAATCTGAAAGACAGAGTAGGTTGTGCTTGCTGAAACTGAGAATGAACACTTGCTGATGAACATATGTGACCTCTTGCTGAATGTACGTGATTTGCGCTCCAATGTTACTGTTTGAATTCTATTCAAAGGTGCATTTAATGCAAAGCTTACACGCGAAGGACATGAAGACTAGAAGACAAACAAAGGTTGCTGCTGAAAGTACAAAAGCAAGATAGTGACATGTTAAGGAACAAAAGCCTTAGGATTTGAAATTCAAACGGCTCCTTACTTGCACTATAAATAGAGGTCATCCGGCAAAGAGTTGAAGTGTGTCAACAACGTGATCAAACTCTCACTTGTGCTTAAAATTCACAAACCTTCAAACACTCTTACTGCCATTGATCCGTTGCAAGACTTAAAGCTTGAAAAAGCTACTTGTGAAGAAGTAGAACAAACTCGGCTAAGAAATTAGTTAAGTGTTCTTTCTTTCAAACAAGAACAAGTCTTGACACCAGAAACAATCAAACTTGTTTACTGCAAAGTATTCCAAGTTGTGTTTCTTAGATTACTTGTTGTAACTGAATAAGTTATAATTAAGTTATCTCACCCCAAAACTCTTTAACTGAAAATACACCCTTTCAGGCGTGATATTCAGGGGGAACTTAATCGAGCAAGCTTTTGCTGATTAAAAGTACCAAGTTTGGTGGAGAACAAGGTTGAGTTCTCTAGTTTAGGTTGGAGACAAAGCAAGTGTGCTTTGGTTTCTGTTGAATCGCTTTAGATAGGAGATTGTAAGGAACCTCAATCATATCTTAGTGGATTCAGTCCTAGAAAGGACAAAGTGGATTAGTTGGGAGATTACGCCACTCTCAGATACCACTCTAAAAGTGTTTGTGTGATTTACTTACTGCATTTAGCTTTCAGCAAATTATATCTGTTTGTACACAGTCACTCACTTCACTTGTTGAAACTCTTTACTTGCTGAAAAAGCACTTATCGTTTCAAAGACTTCCGCTCTCTGATTTTAAGTATCAGCAAACCAAGCTACTATAAAGTAACTTACGCTTGCTGAGAAAGTTAAGTATCAGCAACCTCATTACTGTAAAGTAATAAGTACTTGCTGAGAAAGTTTTAAACGACAAAAGTTTGAAAAGACTATTCACCCCCCCTCTAGTCTTTTCTTGTTGTTTAAAGGGACCAACAAGTGGTATCAGAGCAGGTTTCTTTAGCCTTCTGCACTGAACCTAGATCCCCTTAAGTGCTTTCCGTAAATCTCTTTCACTTGATCAGTTTGTTAGTGCTTTGCTGACAGGATGTCTTTAGGAGATGCTCCCTTGCTGAAGCTGGAAAATTACGAGAAATGGCGAAACAACATGATGTTACATCTTGAGGCCATTAGTGATGAGATGGTCACTGTCATTAATGATGGACCTATCAAGATCACCAAGGTTGAAAGGAGTTTCCCTCATAGAACCACTGAAGCTGGAAAGGAAACCATCCAAGGCGAACCATCAGATACGGTTGTGCCAAACCAAGAGAGGAATGGACTTCTGACGAAGCTAAGAGATTCCGTCTTGATGGCCAGGCAAGAAATATCATCATCAGATCAACTCCGGATACCATACAGTGCAAACTGTGGGGTGCTAAGACTGCTAGGAGGCTTGGAAAATGGTTCAAGATCTTTGTGCTGGATCTGACAAGACCAAGGAAAACAAACTTGAAGTACTTAAGCTGAAGTTTCAAAACTTTAAGCAAGGTGCTAACGAGTCACTGGAAGACTTGGACTTCAGATTCACAACTCTTGTTAGTGAAATGGCAGCGCTGGGTGTTGGAAATCTTTATTCAGATTCTGAGAAAGTGAAACTATCATCAGAAGTTTGAATCAAGAATGGATCCATACTCAAATTTCTATTATAATCAAGGAATGCCTGACATTACACCAACTGAGTTGTTCTCTCATCTTGCTACTGTCAACTATGAGACAAAGCAAAGAGAAATGTGTTTGCTGAAAAATCGCAAAACATTGCTCTTGCTGCAAAGCCATCATCTTCTGAAAAGAAGAATGATAAAGAGCCTGCTGATGAAATGCTTTAGTTGTTAAAAACATGAAGAAATTCATCAGTAGGGAACTTGAAAGGCGAAAAGCAAAGAGAAGCTGAAAAAGCATCTTGGTAATAACTACCATAAGTACAAGAATGATACTAGCTCGCTGAACAAGCAAGCTCAGCAAGCTACATCATCAGAAGAACCAGCAGTTGGAAATGATCTATGTTTTTACTGCAAAAAGCCTGGACACTTCAAAGCTAATTGCCCTTGCTGAAAGGCAAATCTGCTGAAAAGAAGAAGAAGTTCAAAAGAGCTTTCATTGATGAAGAAAAGAAGAAGCTTCAAGCAAAAATCGATGCATTGTGCATTGAGACAAGCTCCGAAGACAGTGAGGATGAAAGTTCAGACACCGACGATGAGGAAGCCACTCTAGACGTGGAGATTGGCAAAGAAGTGTGTGGATAGCTATGGAAGCTTATCTAGATGTGTCGAACTACGAATTCTGCCTCATGGCCGGTCAGGTAAATAATTCTACCTCTGACTCTGATTCAGAAAGTGAAGACGAGATTGATCTTGACAAGATTCAAGGAGAAATCGAAAGATTTGAGAAAACTCTCAGCAAACAGCAAGAAAAACTTCAATTTGCTGAAACTCTGACCAAACAAACTACTGAAAAGTACGCTTTGCTGAAGGAAGAGACAGAAGAAAAGGATGCTGAAATAAGGCGTCTTAAGAAATTGATTGCTGAGGCTGCAGAGAAAAATTCTCAAATGGCATTAGAATTGGAAGAGTATCAGTCCTCAATTCTAAAGTTACTTGCTGAAATTCAAGAAATGAAAAAGATGAAAATCAATTTCAAATCCTATGTGGAAGCAAGTAATACGCTGACTGAACTAAACTCTTATTTGAGAGATCCATCTCAGAAAGAAGGTTTAGGAGCAACGTGTGAAGGTGATAACGTAGAAATCTTGAGAAAAGATAAATCACCAATGTCCTTTGTATGTGCTACTGATAGTAGTCCACCAATGATCTATCAGTTTGGTCAAACTAAGGTTGCTGAAACATGCAATCAAGTACCTATGACCATAAAGCCCGCTGTTGCTACTCAAAGTAACAAGACTTTAAAAGGAAAACAGGTTGCTGTGAAGCAAACTGGAAAGAAAAAGAATGCGTGAAGCATTCCGCCAAACAAGTTGCTGAAAAGCAAGTTGTTAAGTCTAAAGGCAAGATTACCAAAAGTAATCAGAAGTCCTTTGCTGACAAACCTGAATCAAGTAAGGTTGCTGATGCTAAAGCTCAGCATTCTCCAAAGAGTGGACTCGGTTTCAAAACCAAGCAAAGTCAACTCTTTCATGAGTATAAGCAAAGTCAGCAAAGATACTTCAAAGAGATGAAGAAAACCAAGCCTAAGAGTTTTGAAAAGACTCCCAATGCTAGGACTAGAAGGAACCTTGCTAGAAAGAACTTACTGAAAAGTATGTTCAGCAAAAGGTCAACAGAGCAAGACACCACATCTGAAAGTGGATTTGACCAGCACGAGTCAAAAGTCTTTCAGCTCAAAACCTCCTAGTTCCTCAGCAAGTAGAAAACAAGTCAAAGTTGAAAAACTTCAGACTTGGGTTTCCACTGGACGCATTCTTGAACATGTTAATGGACATCCATCATTGGATAATTAACTTGTTTGCTCTTGATTGTGCAGACTGCAGCCACGGAGACAAACGATGCAATCTGGTACTTTGATAGTGGTTGTGGAAAGCACATGACGGGCAACAAGAATAACCTTATAAACTATAGACGGTGGTCTAAAGGTCCAACAATAAGGTTTGCTGGTGGAGGCTCCGGATCTACAAAAGGCTATGGTGATGTGAAGTTGGGATGCATAACCATTTCTGGAGTTCTTTATGTCAAAAATCTTAAGTTTAACCTTTTCAGCATGAGTCAATTTGCTGACAAAGGATACTTCATCGAAATTAAGAGTGATGAATGTAAACTTGTAGATTTTGAGACTAAAAGGTTATAATGATTGCAAGAAGATCAGGAGGCTTGTACACCGTTGATTGGTCTTCAGCAAACGTTGAAAAATGCCTTGTCTCAGATCATGATTGCCTTGCTGAAAAAGCATGGTTATGGCATAAACGAACAAGTCACCTAAACTTCAAGACGCTGAATAAGCTGTCTAAAAAGGCACTTGTAGTTGGATTACCTAGGGTTACTTTTAAGAAGGATGGTGTTTGCAATGCATGTCAGCAAGGAAAGCAAACCAAATCTTCTTTCAAGAACAAGGCAGTACCGTCAACTACAAAACCTTTACAACTCTTACACATGGACTTGTTTGAATCTTCTTCAACAAGCTATGCTGGTAAGAAGTATGGTCTAGTCGTGGTAGATGACTATTCAAGATTCACTTGGGTAGTATTCATCAAACACAAATCTGAAACCAAGACTGAAATACCTAACTTGCTGAATAAGCTTGAAGTCATGAAAATGACAAGGTAAGAGTCATAAGGACAGACCATGGTACTGAGTTTGTAAACCAGTACATAACTGAATATTGTACCTCCAAAGGTATTCAACATCAGTTATCCTCAGTAAGGACACCACAGCAAAATGGTGTTGCTGAACGGAAGAATCGTACCCTGAAAGAAGCCGCAAGAACAATGCTTGCTGACACTGAGATAAGTGAGGCTTACTGGGTTGAAGCGATTAATACCGCCTGCTATACTCAAAATAGATGTTTGATTACTAAGGAATACAACAAAACTCCTTATGAATTGTTTGTTGGAAGACCTCCTAACATCACTCATCTAAGAGTATTTGGTTGCAAGTGTTTCGTTCTTAACAATGGTAGAGAATACTAACAACATTTCAACCAAAGGCAGACGAAGCGATATTTCTTGGCTACTCTTGCATAGTAAAGCTTACAGAGTTTACAACAAAAAGGCACAAAAGATTGAAGAATCTGTGCATGTTGTATTCTACGAAAAGACACAAGGTGTGCCTGCTGAAGAAGAAATATCAGAATGTATGAAAAAGCTAATCATACATGAGCAAAGAACTGAGTCTGATGCTAGGCAAATCAAGTCAATTGAACTAAATGATGATTCTGACAATGATTCTCCTTCCCCGAGTCATGACAAGATAATATAGTTCACGACAAAGAATTTCCAGCAAAAGATACGGTTGCTCCGGAAGTTGCTGAAATTACGCAATCTCCAGTGCCTGCTGATGAAATATCTCAACCCAGCAATGCTGAGCAAGCAGTTGCTGACGATCAAATCTCAGCAGAGACACAAATTCCCAGTAGTACTGAACAAGTACATACTGAAGAGTCACATGCTGATAAGCAAACATATCCTGATCCAACAAACAGGAAACCTGTTAATAAATGGATTAGAGATCATCCCTCTACGGATATGATTGGCGATATTAATAAACGCCAAGTGACTAGATCCAAAGCTACTCAAGGACTTGCTGAAGAAGCAACTGTCGTGGAAGTAGAATCTTTGTTCTCTTGCTTTGTATCAGAAATTGAACCTAAAACCATAGAAGAAGCTTTGAAGCATTCTGAATGGATAAAGACAATGCAAGAAGAATTGGATCAATTTGAAAGAAACAAAGTCTGGAAACTTGTGCCACTTGCTGAAAATAAGAAAGCTATTGGTACAAAGTGGGTGTTCAGAAACAAGCTGAGCGAGTCTGGTGAAGTAACAAGAAACAAAGCACGCTTAGTTTCTCAAGGTTACTGTCAGACTGAAGGATTGGACTATGATGAGTCTTACGCTCCAGTTGCAAGATTGGATGCAATTAGGCTTTTTCTTGGCCTTTGCTGCTCACAATGATTTCATTGTTACCAAATGGATGTTAAGAGTGCATTCTTAAATGGTGAACTTGCTGAAGAAGTCTACCTAGAACAACCCCCTAGCTTGAACTTCCCTCAGAAACCAAGATGGTATACAAGCTTCAGCAAGCTGTATATGGTCTAAAGATGACATAATTTTGGATCTAAGGACAAGCAACTTTGTGATGATTTTGCCAAACTCATGACAAATAAGTTTGAAATGAGTATGATGGGAAAATTGAATTATTTCCTAGGGTTGCAAGTCAAGCAACTCAAAGATGTAATATTCATAAATCAAGCAAAGTATGCGAAAGAAATGCTCATAAAGTTTAGGATCAAAGAGGATGAAAAACCTGAAAAGATCCCTATGAGTGTTGGTACCAAATTGGGCTATACTAAAGAGGACAAAAGTGTTGAAGAACACAAGTATAGGAAGCTCATCGGTTCCTTGTTGTATTTAACTAGCAAGTAGACCTGACATTCAGTATGCTGTTTGTGTGTGTGCAAGATTCCAATCGGATCCAAAGAATCACACTACAAAAAGGCAATTAAAATACTGAAATATGTTAAAGGTACAGTCAATGTTGGATTATGGTATCCAAAAGATTCTGGACTTGAATTGGTTGGCTATTCTGATGCTGATCATGGTGGATCAACTCTTGATAGAAAAAGTACCTCTAGAACTTGTCAGTTTTTGGGTACTAGATTAATATCATGGTTCAGCAAGAAGCAACGTGTGTCGCCAATTCATCTACAGAATCTGAATACATTGCAGCTGGTTGTTGCACAGCTCAAATCCTATGGATTCAGCAACAATTAAGAGATTATGGTATTTCTGCAAAGAAAACACCAATCTTTTGTGATAATACAAGTGCTATTGCAATTACGCAAAATCCTAAGTTTCACTCTAGGACCAAGCACATTGATATTAGACATCATTTCATTAGAGATCATGTGGAAAAAGGTGATATTGAGGTTGTGAAAGTAGGTACTGAAGATCAGCTTGCTGACATCTTTACCAAGCCCCTAGCCGGATAATAGGTTCGCAATGCTAAGGTATAACCTTGGATTGATTGAACTACCTCAATAATAATACACTTGGCAGAATGCTGAAACAGGTATTCAACAAGCCAAAGTATTCATGTCCAAAAGACCAAGTCACTAATTTCTTCTAAGAAATGATAAGTCACAACATGATTGCTGAAACAGGCATTCAACAAGTAATTCCTTCAAAACAGATAGTTGTTAGGAAACTTGATCACTTGCTGAGACAGGAACTCAGTAAGTGAAAGAACTAAGGATTGCTGAGACGGGTACTTAAACAATCAAAAGATACTGAAACAGGTATTCAAGTATCAAAGGAATTTTCTGAAACGGAATTCAGAAAAAGAGCAAAATCTCATCTCTCAGATTTTACCAAAGGATGTCTCAAATTGCAAAAAGAATTTACTGATACGGGAAATCAGAAATATCTTTTAAACTTAGAAATTATGAGATATCTAAGTAAGGGGGAA
>JAHHQI010000555.1:0-12294 GCA_028274465.1 Plantago ovata | reverse complement strand
GTTTGTTCTCCATTCTTGGTCCTAGGGGAACTTTTGGGGAGAATGTGAAGCAAGCGAATAAGCAAGGTAACCCTGCAAGAGTGGATGGCTTTTTCACCATTCTCTAATTGTCTCCTTATTTTCTTTCTTCTCTGGAAATGGACGACAACATTTCTGCCTTTTCTTTTATTTTGCTTGGACGTCGAATTGAGGGGATGGAGATTATATATGTGGTATATAATATAGATTGTATGTAGAATAAATTCCTTTCTCTTTGTCTTGTCAATCCGCTGAAATAAGTGAAATAAATACTAAAAATTGTGAGCAATCTCTGTGAATGGTTGGAAAAGTTCTTCTTTTTTCTTACATTTACGTGGAATGGGGGACCTAGGCTTTGGGTTGAATTGGAAATCCGCCTTGCTCTAGGGAAAGGTCTATTCCCCTTTCTGTTTATATTCCTAGTTCGCTCCATTCTTTGTAGTAGCATGTGTACAAGTCCTTTCTTTCTATAAGGTATGATCTAGCAAGCATTATTTTCGGCATTACTTCTACTTAAATACTTATTTTATTCTCTTTGCTAACAGGTAGTTTTAGGGCCTGCATAAATAGGCAGAGAAATCTCGAAGTTATTTTATTAGATATTAGAGGTTTTCCTCTTTGTCCAATAACGGATCTCTTAGGTTCGGTTTTCTTTGCCTTCTTTCTACTCGGCTTCACTCTTCTCTTTTCTCTTTCTATAATACATGCAAAGTCCTTTCCTTTGTCTTTCTTCTCTTCTTGCTCATTTCTTTGTTTTTGTTTGCAGGAGCTGCAGGGGCCAGATATTTCCTTCTAGCAAGTATTTCTATGCATCTCGGGGGCTGTGTCCGACTTTACATAGATTGATTTCTTCTCATTCTTTGCCTAAGGTTGTAATGCATTTTTCTTGAATTTATTTATGTCTCGCGTATGGGGCGATCTCTTAATACTATATATTGCATGTGGAGTGCGATGAGTTCGGTCATTCTGACTTCATCATTCACGGTACGGTTTTCTTCTTATTGAATAATCTGTGGGCGCTGCTAGCATAACCAATGGAAGTCTGCTGTTCTCAGTATGGTCTCTCTGGTGCGTATTCGTAATGGTCCAGGGTTTCGCTGTGTGGACTCGAGTAGACTTCTTTTCTCATGCTTTTTCTCGCAATGATGGTAAGTTGGTCTCATGTTCGAACTGGTCTTATGGTAGACATAAGTCTGGGTAAATGGCAGTTTTCTTATGCTGAGTCTTTCATGTTTCATAGCTTTCATTTCATTTGGGCTGGGAAGCTAAGTTTTCAAGTTCTGAGTTCTTCCCTGCTTAGGACTCTTTGCTGTCTTGCATGGATGACCATGGAACTGGGGTGCTGGAATTGGGTATGAAAGGTAGTAGGCCATCGTACATAAGACTCGATTTCGGGAATTGCGTGAAGGCTAACTTCTGGTAGTATAAGGAGTGTAAGGTAAGATTCTTGAGTTACGGTTTCTGAAATGACAAGTCTGGTCTGTAGACCCAAACTTTGTACAGTCTGCCTTGAGAGTCTCGATCCTGTGTGAACTGTTCTATTTCTTTTCTTTGTTTGAATCTCTATTTTGGAGATTCTTTAGCTCTTTATTCCGACTATAGCTTTCTTTCTCAAAGCTTCTGATTGTCGAAAGGGTCTAGTAGTGCTTATTAGTTGTATTTATCTGGATGGCTACTTGGAATATCTATCTGAAATCTGAGGAAGTCTGCTTTGGGCTTCATAAGTAGGAAGGGAAATTTCTACTTTAATTCTCTTTATTTAGTCTCCGAGGTAGGTTCCTGACTAATGTGGAGAGTGCCACCTTCAGAGTGCCCTTGCAAAGGTATGGGGTTTATAAGAAAGCGTCCTCCCGATTCTGCGATGGAGAGGTTACCTCTTATCTCTCTCTTTTTCTTTGTAAAACTTTGCAAATAAGGAATTCATTGACTTGTTTTAGGTGCTATCTTCTACTTTCTTTTCTTCTTGCTTCCTTTATTTAGAAGGGAGAAGCCTATTCGGACCGATCGTACCAAGTAAATAGGATAAAAAGTCGTGTTTTTTGCGCTATTTGCGCATAGTAAATAACACTAAACTTTACTTTTCTTCGATCTTTGAAAAGTGGCAGAAAACTCGAAAAAGAAGAAAGGAAACCAGGCTTCCTTGGCCCGAGAGCTAAATGTCTAGAATGAGACAAAATGCGCAATTGTTGGATCTTTTTCCTGCCTTCGGTCCAAACAAAAGCCATGGAAAAATATTGTAATATATGTCTTTTTCGAAATGTCTCCGATTTGATCGAAAAAAGTCGGGTTTTGTCCCTTTTTTCTCAGATTTGACAGCAGGCTGTCTATATGATTAACACATGCAAGCCGAACCTTGGGGGCGAAGAAAGAAAATGGATGAACCCCTTTCCCCGTAGAGAGGCGGGGTGGTATTGGATACAGGTAGGGATTTCCATTTCGACCAAATAAAGTAGAAGAGATGGGGAGATCCATGGGTTCTAGATGTACAAATCTTATTCAGTCGAAGCTTTCCAACGCATTACAGAAACGAACTGACAACCCTTCCATCCTATATATATAAACCACCGCTGTGATCGAATGACCCTAGCGAATCGACATGAAATCAAGATTCTTTTGAGCTCGGACACCTGAATCAGCTGCCTCGTCCAGCCCTTTCCTGGGAAATCAAAAAGAACAAAAGAAAAAGAATAGATTCGATCGAGAGGGGATGGGACAAATAAATCCTATCCTATTCTAAGTATCATGCTAAGTATCTAAGTAGAAGAAGAAGGCCAATGAGGAGCGAAAGTCCAATTAAGTGAAAGGGGCCGTGTGAATTCCAGCCCAATAGCCAGACGATCATCTGTGACAAGGCCTCAGCGAAATCGAAAGATTCAGAAAAATACATGTGAGATTTTGGGAACAAAGGACTCAAAATGAAGAGCCTTGAAATAAAGATTAAGCGTTAACCGAAGCCGGGCAGGAAAAGAAAGCTGTACGAAAGCTAGGGAAATTGAGTAGGAAAAGTATGCCGCTCATTTGCCTAATCTAATGAAAAGGCTACTGCTGGGAAGAACGATGGATGCCTCACTAGAAAGATATGCATGAAAAAGCACATAGATAGAAGTCCGTTCCATTCTCCAACTCCAAGAGGTAGGGAAGACGGGACTCTCGCATCACATACAATAGAGTATATTAATTAAGAAAAAATATATTAAGGAAAGAAAAAAGGAAGAAAGAAAGTACCACTTTCGACAAAGAAGAAGAGAGAGAAGAACAAACAAGATCTTGCTTGCACACCTTGAGGGGAGGCACGGTTAGAAGAGCAGCCATCCACTCTGGATTGGTATAAAGACTTTCTCGGAAAAGCGCTAAAGAAATAGGACGGAAATCCGTAAATGCCCCGAGCCCTTGGGGGTAGCCCATATCCTTCCCAGATTAGAAAGATCGGCTATAGCAGGACCTTGCATGCCTCGTATGTTCGCGACTGGTCCCTGAGTACGCCCCTTGTGAGCGACTTTTGGCGAACAAACACCAATTATTCAATGAACCATTCACTTAAAGTAAAGCTGGCACCAATGCTAGACTAACTCGTTGAGAAACATGGAAACGGAAGCTCTTAACCTTAACCTTTCCGACCATCGACCTCAAGTTTTAGTATTCCACGTGCACCCCAAAATCCATCTTCCACTCTAATGTGTCGTTGACCTAGAGCTCTCCACCCCAACTATTGGTGAAAGAGGAGATCGATTAGATCTTGTCATATACGATGAGTGAGACCGCCTAACTCCTGGAGCAAGAGATGGAGAACAGAAGGTATGGCTTTTAAACGAATAGCAAACGGATCCGTCAACCAAGCTCGGTAAAACATCGAAAAATGAGAGACGATGTTGTGGGAGTCGTAGAGCACAGACCTTTTGAGGCAGAGGTTGAGGGTTCGAGTCCCACCAAGAAGAGAAAGACCGATAGGAAGAAGAAAGTTCAGTTGGTCAAGCAAGAACTGTATTTGAATCGGAGGAGACTTGGGGTCAATGCCCCAACTAAGGCTTCTCGAGGTTCGTCCATCAGGGCTAAAGAGAATGAATGAAAGAGATAGATGCTCCCTGCGAACACGGAAGAGTTTATGAGTGCCTTAAGTAAGTCAATAAGGAAAACCAACAGTCATGAGCTTCCTAGGTCGGAGTAGATAGATTGCCTATGTGCCTCTTTCTAGCACCATGGGAGCGAAGGAAAGCATGGAAATAGTTTGCTGAAGTAGTGACATTCACCACTTGCCAATTGCACTCTTGGATCTGTTTTCGAAGGGTTGGATCCATCTCAGGAATAACATATGGGTTTTCATCACTCATCTGTGATACAGAAAGAAAGGTCAGTATACCAGTCCTCGATAAAATAAATAACAAACCAAAATGAATTATTGACAGAGTTGTCCATTAAACGGGAAGTAGTTTTAAATGACAAGGGATTACAGGGGAGTAAACAACTCCAAAGGTAAGATTGCTTAAGCACTAGTTGTCGCAGAACAAATCCTTTAACGGAGTTGACTCAGGCAGAGAATGCAATACGCATATTTAAAAATGACCATCCAGTTCTCCACCAGATAGGAATGTATAAATTGACATCCATATCAATGCAACTACAAGTACATAATTGAAATAGATAAGCCTAAACATATAAGAGGAGAAAAATAGAAAGAAAGAACAAGAGAAGAAAGACTCAACAGGCAGAGGAAGAGAGCCGAAGGAGATAAAAAGCGGAGAGAACCGACCTGCCAAAAAATATCCGGCTTGGATGAGAGAGAAGAAATTCTATGCAATCTGGAACTCGAAACGAACAAAGAAGAGAGCAGCATAAGTCTTGGAATCCTAAGCCTTTGCTTAGCACCTTCACGTGTCAAGAGAAGATAGAATCGAATGGAATAGAAGTACACTCGATTTATTAGGATATTGCTCCGAAGAATGGAAGGATAAATAGAAGGCGAATGATCTCCATCACGAGAGCTTTCCTTAGTCTTGGATTGGACAGAGCCAAAAGAACGAAACCTGTACTTAGACCATAAAATGACTAAAAAGAAAGCTTCTATTGTCCAATCGAAAACTGCCTTGCGCGAGCTTCATTACCATTGATCGACCCTTAGCTACTTAATAATTAATAAGTAGACCAGATTCTTAAATACCAATGCATCCGTCCTTGGCTGGCTCGAATAATAGAAAGAGATCCTGGATTAGAGATTGGCAGCGCAACGAAGAGGAAAGTCGTGTCTACTCCACTTAACAAGTTAGAAAAGAAGGAGCTGAGTCTACTCAGACGTGCCCCACTATTGACCGGTGTTACCTTGAAACAGAGGTCTAGTATTTAGGGAGTCTTTATTCGACCCAGACCAGATAATATGCGATATGCGAGCAATGCACCCTATTTCGGATGTGATTCTGAACTCCATTTCCTATTGTTCCTCTCTTGATGGGTACGCCAATGGCTTGTAATAGTAGGACTAGGTAGTTCGAGCCTACGGTTTCGAGGGGGTCTACTTGGGTATACTGCTCTTGCACCGAGCTCGCTGGATGGATAGCACTTTCATGGACTGATAAGACTTTACCGAGGGATCATTCGCCCTAATCTTCCATGTCTGGGTCTGGTTTCCGGTACTAAGGACTCTATCGTCCTCCCGGCCCCTTACATGAGATCCCTACTAACTTCCCGCGTCTACTACTAGGTCTTAGCCCGCGTATAATATACCTCTTGTCTCATATATCATACTGCGCCTATTACATGATTCTGCCTGGCGTAAAGATTTTTTTTTCACTATTTGGAGTTGTCCCCCATATCCCCCCTCTCCGCCCTATTAGTTGTATTCGTTAGTCCTAATTCCTGGCCTGGCTCGAGTAGGTATATCCGTTATTATGGGTGTATCGAACCTCCGGTCTTTCTAGTAAGCGAGTAACCCTGTCGAAAGCAAGCAGTCGCTGTCCTCCGAGGCCCTTAGGTGCGTGGAAGTCTCCTACCCTTAGGAGGTCCACAGACAGAAGTCATAAAAGAGGATTGGGGACTTTGCCATACTAATATTGTTTAGTTAACGTAAGACCAAAGTGATCCTTTCCAAGACCGACCTTCTTCTACGAAAAGTTTTCCAAAAGCCCGGATTGCTTTAAAGAGTGACTCCGTCCGTCTTCTGCCTTGTCCCACATCAGTGATATTGATAGTCTGGTAATAGGACTCTATTTGCCTGTACGCTCTGGTAGGTACACCTTTTGAGCTATCTAAAACGGATCTATTTCATCACAATCTTTCACGTAAGAAAAGAGAATCCGCTTGCATGCTTTACTTCAATGTATTATACGAGAGATATCTCCATGCACCTTTTGCGTCTATTTCTAGGCTTCTTATTTCATGTGGCTTAGAGGAAAAAGCCTTCCTTCTAAATTCTATGAATCGAGAAAGTATCTAACCTATTTAATTGATACAGCATATAATCCCAGTTTTAGCCCTTTTTGTTATGGATACCCTTTGCCCCGATAAGATTCCGCTGCTTCTGGAGCATTATGAAAAGATGAAAAGAAAGACGCCCGGCCTGCTAATGATTGGTCTATTCTTGGAGATCCCGCAATCCTGCTTATTGATCGATTTCTTGCAAAGATGTAAATTCATTGACTCGCTATCCTGCCTATATGTGTAGCTGCTGTCTGGTATCGATTCAACCTCCGGTCTTTAAGTTTACCATTGAGCGGCTGACTGGGTAAGATCGATAGGCAATCTTCTTATTTATGTGTTAGAGCCCGCCCTGATAGTGGTTACTCCGGGGTTGTAGTGGGTATCCCAGTAGGTACTTTATGTAGTTCGAGTAGTGATTCCTGCTATGTCTTGGTTCGAGTATCCGCGAGAGCTCCTTCCGATCTATTCAATTTATCTACCTTATCTCAAACATCTGGACTTGAGAAATATGGATCTTGAAATGCCCTTTAGACCCCTCATCTCCAGCTATCTCACTAGCGAAACCCTCCTTCCACCAAGACCCTAAGCTCCATCTAATCTAGCATCCAGACCAGAAAGCATAAGCACTTCCGAGACGAGAAGGAGTTCGGAGAGGTAATGGCGTAGAGATACTATTATAATATACTTGTCACAATCCCCCTGAGCTGTTAAAGAGGCTAGGACTCCTACTTGGAAAAGCCCTAAAGCAAGAAAGATTGTCGGCATAGATATCCCCGAGGTATCTTCTTGGTTTTGCCTGTCTCTTTATGTGTCTGGCAAAAGGACGAGAACTCCTCTCTATGGTGAATCTCGGAATTCCCTCGGGGCATGGACCAAAAGAAAGCTTTGGAGTTCCTTGTGCTCCTGATTTGCTCATAGGAATCAATTGTGAGTCCCTTGCTGTAGAATATTATCTGGCTTTTATGGGATATCTGTCTATTGGCAACGAAGGCAACTCATCTTTATTTGGGTATGGGAACCTTGAAGCTGTCTCATGCGCAATATCAACTAGAATATTAGGAATTATAGATGCCCCCTTTCTTTCTTCCGATTCCCGAAAGGACTGCTTATTGGTCCGCTTACGCTGTTTATAGTGAAGCGTTGCGCGGGTAAGCCTTATTAAATAGTTTTAGTTTAAATGAGCTGTTCCCGGGAGCTATCCTAGTGACATTTATGGTTCCTCAAATGCAAGATGAAATCCCGAGAAGAGACAAAGATGCTATGCTCTACAACATTAATGGAGAGGATCAATGAATAAGACTTTCTCTCATGCTTACTTTACTCTTCCTTCGCATCATTGACTTGGCTTTCTGCTTTGGCATAGGAGCTCTTTCTTCATTTACGTAAATACGAGAATCGATGAAGCATAGGCTTGGAAGGCTTTCAGTCCAAGCACTCTAGGTTTAGAGTATCCACCCAAAGGAGAGGAAGAACAACAAGACCATGCACTCTCGCTTTGTTGAATAATCTCGTATGTCTAATAGAGGTGGTCATTGAGTTCAATGGTAATGGTTATCCCCAAGGTTCCACAAATGAAGTTCTGATCGAGATATAAGAGAACCTATCCTTTTAGTCGAGCATCTTTATCTGCTTTGATTGGTCTATGGAGTTGGGGAAAAGCGGAGCAAGTAATTGCGTATATAAGATAAGGTAGGTGTTACGTTCAGAAGAGTAGCATCAATCTCAGACGGAGAACAGAAGAATAAGTAGCTTAAAAGAAGAAGCCCGAAAAAATCTCTTCTATTCTATAAGGTAAGACATAGTCGAACTCGAAGTCTAAATGGTGTTAAGATCTTCCTATGGAAGCCAGGTCTTTCAGAGCCTCTCTCATAGGCTAGCTTTGCCCCTGTCAAAGAAAATCTAGGGAGAAGAAGAATTCACAAGTCTAATAGGAGAAGAATGGCTGACACGTTGACTTCGATACTCGAAAAAAGAAGCTCCGGGTTGTACCCCAATCGAAAGGCGATAGGCAGGGGCAAGCAAGATCAAGAAAGCAGCTGGGCCTATGTGTAAAACCTTCTTAGCGGGTGATCATGGAGCACTCGACGAAAAAAAAATAGCCTTTTGACACCAAGGGATAAGAGCGGATGTCGATGACTTGGTGAAGGGAATCTATGAAAGAAGGTTCTCGAAGAGGGTTCAAATCCACTAGAGCACGTAGCCTACGAGTTCCAGAAGGTAAGGAAGGGCAAGATCCAGCTTTCAAATAAAAGGAATGGACGTAGGCCAAATAGTGATGCAACTAGATATGAGATCGATGTCTTAAAAGACAGATAGAGAGATTTGTAGACTTCTTTCTTTATTGCGAAGAAAGATTTTATGCAAGCAGCAAGCCTTCCAGGACCTTGCGCGCTAGCTTGTAGTTTATAGGGCTATACTAGACCCTTTCTCACACTTTTCTCAGAAGGGTTCTCTGTCGCCTTAGCCTATTTCGATAAAGAGAGAGCGGAGAATGAAGAAGAAGAAAGAAGCCACCTACTTTGATGAGGTGGGGCTTTGGCTAGGTAACATAATGGAAATGTATTGGACTGCAAATCCTGGAATGACGGTTCGATCCCGTCCTTAGCCTCAAATAGTACTTAGCAGGACAGACAATCCAATGGCATAAGTTGGTTGGGGCTTTCCTTTGTTTGAAATCCACAGACAAGAGACTGACCAAAAAAATGCAAGATGAGAAGGACTTAGGCTTCGATAGAATTCATTCGAAATGGTCGATCGAAGGTCCTATGCCAGTGAAAGTCAAATCTATCCATGCTTCCATCCATCTTTGCCAGCTCATAACAAGAGGATACGAAGAGGGGGCGGGCTTTCGAAAAGAGAAAAATAGAGACTTTTACCGAATGAATAGGGATCAATTCATAGACATTTTGTTTGATTCAGATTCAGGCACGAAGCCGGGATGAACGCTTTTTTCATTCGCTATGTGCTGACGGGATGCATACTCGTGTGATTGATCGATGGACAGGGAAATTTCGTGAATGACGAGACCGTCCTAACCTAACTAACCTAATAAAGTCAAGACTCTTCCCTCTCTTGATGGCGAATCTTGATTGACTGACGCTAGGAGCCGATTCGGAGAAAGAAAAAACATGGCATGAGATAAGCAGCGGAAAAATGGTAACGAATGACTTGACTCGATGGATAGGCGGGAGGGCCCTCCAACTCAAAAACGAAAGAAATGTTGAGTCAACACGAGAGGTGCACCACCAAGCAAGAGCGAGACCTTTTGTATTGTATAGGTTCGGGAAAAAGCCCTTGTTATGGGGTTCCAAAAGCGCTTCTTCAAATATCCCAACTAGAAAGGTAAGGGATTCATGACTCAAAAGAAAATGTTGGATAAAGAAGTGCAGAGCCAACGAACAAGGGCCCCTTACTAGAGAGTGGATAGGGCCTTAGGGTGATTACAGAGCGCTAGCTTACTAATTACTAATAATATAGGGCTTTTTTTCAGCTTGATCGGAATCTATTCTAGGATGGAAGTGCTACTTAGTAGTCAAAAGTCAGAGAGACATAGAGAGATGGGACTCTATCATACCTGCTAACTCCTAGGATGATAGGTAGGTCCATTTTGACAAAATAAAATATAGTTCCAGCCGCCCCTCGGTAGAGTGAGTCTACTTAACGAACTGACAGAACGCGGAGCAATTGAGAAATAAGAATCTCGAGAGTAGATGGTTGACCGCCGCCTCCTTCTTTGTCCTGGAGACCGTCCGAACGGGGAGGGGTTTGCTATCCTAAGCCCTTCCGGTGTATGTGAAAAAGAGTGACGAAGCTCTTTTTGTTCGGTCATAGGTTGGAAAAAAGAAGAAAAGTTTCCATATCCTCAATAGCTCAGTGGTAGAGCGATTGGCTGTTAACCGATTGGTCGTAGGTTCAAATCCTACTTGGGGAGATTCTAGATCTTTTTCGGACTCTGAACTAGCAATCCCTATTCTTTTTCTTTTTTACGAGTCGAGTGTCCGCGCTCGGTTCTAAGTAGTCGATTTCATTGAGAAGATAGGAGCACAGCTACAGATGAAAAAGAAATAGGGCAACGACTTTCATGATACTTGGCCTTGGAACCTGATTCAAGCGGGGCAAGAGATCTTAGTACCAGGGGGTTTGCAGTACTTCCTAGGCTATCCATAGCCTCATCGGTGTCCCTGAAAAAGGGTGTCCCTTCAGGCAAAAGGACATTTGTCCTGTCCCTATATACTATACGCGCTCACGAAAGAAGAAAGGCCCCTTGGTCTAGAGGAAAGAGTAAGCTTAGAATTTTCACTGCAAGAAATAGAAGAAATGCTTCGTAAAAAAAAAACCAAGGATGGATGGACTTCGATGGTTTTTAGCTCGACCCGTCCAGATCAATCCCAAGACTTTATGATCCGGAGTCTGATCGGAATGCCAGGATTGAGGCATCATTGATCTACTCCCCTCCGAAATCCTTCTCGAACCGAGATTTTTTAAAAGATTTCTCTACCGCAATGAAGCTAAAGGAAGGACTAAATGGACACTCATTTACAGTCCAAATTTTCTCTTGCATTAGAACTGGAAATCACAGAAGAGAAGATTTGTCTCTCTTCACTAGCTTTTTCGCAACAGAATGGAATCAACAAAGAGCTCTTTGCGGATTCTGCTTTCCATCTCAGCTAGAATGGTGCGGTGGATCGAGTTGGTCTTCACAGTTCGCGTCTTTTTCTGACTGACAGACAGGAGACCCTAAGCTGCCTTTTGCTATTGAGCTAGCAGGTATCCCCTCGAAAAGAAGGGGTTTAGATAAGGTGCTTTGAAGTATTAATGCGTGGAATCGTCCTAGCCATCTATTCAGATTCTGCTGTGATTCTACTTTTCCGATATCCGTTGACATAAGTCCCTATTAGAATTATATATTATCTCCCCACTAATCCCCAAGACCAGTTGTGCCAATTCTATTTATTACTTAGATTCTGATTGGAGGGAGAGAGTATGTCATAGCTTACTTCATGTTCTTCGGATATCCTTTTGGAAACAGTTCCTCGATCCCAACATGAAGAACAGTCCAGGGACTAGGCCTCACATTCCGTCTCAAGATACTACACAAACAATCGTTGACCTTTGAGGCATCTGAAATAAGGATTAATAAACACCTCATTACCTAAGTCATTTCATCTCTCTCCTTGTGAATGTGAACCCTTTTCCAATCTGAACATAGAATCTTCAACGAAAAGCAATGTTGAAGATTCGTAAATGACTGTGAGGTGAAAATGGATAAGAAGAGGGTGTGGAAGCGAAGAAAATGAGAAAATTTGCCTACGGTAGGAGAGATAAGGATTCGGTTTTTAATAACACCGGACCTCGTATACTAGATTGATTCTATGCAATTTCCAGTTTAAGCTTCCCTCTCGGCTCGTGGAAGTTCGTAGACATACTTCCGGAAGCTCCAACGTTGTAGAGGGCTTCCATCACTAACTTAGATGCTTGTCTTTCATCCTCGTCTTAACTAATTGAAACGGGTTTATGGCAGATGCCTTTTACCTAGCTCGGCATCAACAAAGCAATAGGAAGGAAGCGGGGTCCGGTGTTATTACCTCCCTATCCGCCAATAAAAGGGGGCATGACTTCACACTAACTTCATGGTTGACAAATAAGGGCGACGCCCTAGCTTCTTTCTCCTGTTCTCTAAAAGTTTGGATGATTGGCGTACCCCGTCTTGGGAAGTAGAATAAAAGGGATGCTACGCGCTTGGTGGATAGAACGTCGCCAAAGAGGAGGGTTGTAGGTTCAATTCCTACTGGATGCACGCCAACAGGATCCTCCAATAAGTCTATTGGAATGGGCTCTGTATCAATGAATCTCATCATCCATACCTAA
>JAHHQI010000554.1:0-12294 GCA_028274465.1 Plantago ovata | reverse complement strand
CCCATTCGAGTAGATTTAATTATATTTTGAGGTTAAAGGTAAGGCTTCGTGTTGGCGTGAGCCCATCTCACGATACACGGCCGGACATTCCCATTTTTGGTTTGTTTTGGGGCGTTACATTCCCAATCAATTCCTTCCTCCATATGCATCCATCAATTCATCTAATGCTTCTTCTTCATCTATTCTCTCATGTATAGGGGTTAACTGGTTCTCTTCCTCACTTGCAGACTCAAGCATATCACCCCCAGCATACAAACTGTCATCACTATCATCATGTTCTTCAGAACTCTCATGGTAATCATCACCTGAAACACCTTTCCCCTTGCTATTATCATCATCTTGGAGCTCTCATACCAATCCTCAACCACAACGTCATCCATGTTATTATTTCCATTCATGGCAGGCTCCTCACCAACACTCTCTCTTGCATGCTCCTCAACAATTCTCTCCCCTGCCTACTCCTCCTCATTCAACAGTTCATTGTCTCTGACTGGATCATTCATTTCATTACATTCCTAAGTAGCCCCCTCAAATTAATCTCTCCACCTCAGGCTGTGGCATGGGGTTCTTTACTGGAGTTGGAGTGTGAATTGAGGTATAGGGGGATGTGTTTTCTGTCTCATTTCTTGGCTGGGGTTCAAGAGATTTGGGAGTATTAGGCATGTGTATAGAGGATTGATTTGGTTCTGTCTCTTGAGAAGGCTGAGTAGCTTGTGTTTGAGGTGGGATTTCATCCTCCTCTGTCACGTCAATCACATCAGCAGGATTTTTAGGGAACCTTTTGGACCTTTAGGAGGTTTACGTTTGCAACTCCTTTGCCTAAACATCTCTCCTCGGGTAGTGGTGGTTCAGTCAAAGGAACTTCAAAATCATAATCAACATCATCATGTTTAGAACTAGAAGCAGCTTTCTTTTTACCCTTATCCTTAGGTGTGTGTGCTTAGCAAGTGGAATAACATCACTAATGTGAAGTGCACTTCTATTTCCCTACCTTTCATGTTTTTTTCAACATCATATTAACGGAACCATCACTTTGAATATCTATTGTTGAACCATCCTCAGAGTCAGCATCATGTTAAGAAACAGGGAGCCCTCAGCCTTTTTCCTTTCTAAAATAAATATTCACATCATCAAACATTCGGTTAAATGAGTACCTCTTGCGGTCGATGTTGGTGACTGTGTAGTTAAGATCACCGAAGAGATACCGGATATCAAACCTTCTCTGCGCCATGATTCCCAACACCACAGCAAACTGGAAAATAAAAAAAATAAAAAGTACAGAATTTGTCCCATAAACCCTAGTTTGAATGGAAACTAAGATTAACAGCAATCCGGCCAAACGATGATGCAAATATGATACCATACGACCCTAAACAACATGAATTAGCAAAAAAAATAAAAAAAATAAATAAAAATTCAAGTTCGAATAACATACCGTATTTCCAGTTGCCGTTGCGGCTAATACAACCAACAAAAGTCGTCGATACAGTGCGCCAATGAAACAGGAGATGATAATGCATAAGGTTTTCACCGAAATTCGGTCGATTATGGTTGGAAATTGAGGTGGAGGGAAGACGTTAATGGAGGTGGTAAAGAACCAGCGGGACAGTGCAAAAGGGGAATAAGGGTTTGATTTTGTTTTTCTGTGTATTTAATCCCTAAAAGACAATAATATTGGTTTAGACATAAGGCCGTGTTTTGATATTAAGTTTTGAGGAGAGAGAGTGTGCCGGAGTCAACACCCTCCGGTCACCTGGTTTATTTGTAATTTTCCGCGATAGTTGGTTAGGATGCAAAGTCGTTGTTTAGTTGGGGTACCAAATGATATAGAACCTTAAAATTAAGAAATTATGAATGAAGTACAACTTCATTGAACAACTACAAGAAATCCTGAAAATAGTCACCACACGTGGCGACGGATACTATCCGTGGCTAAGCTAGCCACGAATCGGCCTTTTATCCACGGATAGCCACGAACTAAGTTTGAACGTTCAGTTTGTTCTTGGCCAGGCCTGAGTTCGTGGAGTTTATCCACGAATACATTCTATCCGTCGCTAGTATTGATACGGATAAAATTGTCCGTAGCTAAGTAGTTGACTTTAAAAAAAAAAAAAAAGAAAAACTAAAATAAATTCATAGCCACGGATAGAATTTATCGTGGCTAAGTTTGAATATATAATGCCCGAACGACTGCTGCAGTCCCCAATTTTCCAAACCCTAAACCCTCCAAATCTCCAATCCCTTCTTCTCTTCTTCTCTTCTTCTCTGTCTCCGCCCACCGGAGCCTCCACCGCCCATCGAAGCCTCCACCGCCACCATTCTTTCCAGTCCGATCGGTAAGTTTTTCTTTCCTCTTTCGTCTCTTTTTTTTAATTTCATTTCTTTCCAATCCAATCGGAACTCCTATTTCTCATTCTCTTTTTTTTTTTTAAATCCGTAGGAATCCACCACTACAGTGTCGCAGTGTGCAGCCACCTCCTCCTCTTCTTCGAATCTCGACCCAAAAAGTTTAGAACCCTAACCCTAATTTTTGGGATTTTTTATGTTAGCTTCTGCCTCTGTTGATTTTGTTAATTTTGGGGAATTTCTGTTAAAATTGTTAATTATGGTAATTATGTTAAATTAATTTTATTAATTATGTTAAATCTGTAAAAATTGGACTAATTTTTAATTAAACTAGTTTAATCTGGATAAATTTAGTTATATAAAACTGGTGAATTTTGGTTAATCTGGATTAATTTTTAATTTGTAGGTTAATTTTTAGTTAATTTTAAATAACTTTTAATAAAACTGTAATTATATAAGGCCATTAATTATGTTAATTGTAGTTTAAATTAAATTAAATTAAGCTTTCTTATTAATTTTTCATAATTTTTAGTTTTGAAAATTTAATTTTTGGATATTCTGTTTAGTTTTGCATATAAGGTTGTTAATTCTGAATTAAATTTGATTAATTGAATAGTTTGTATTAATTTTGAAAATTCAATTAATTTAGATAAATTATCATAATTAAGTTTAAGTACTTTACAATCTGAACAAAATTTTAGTTAATTTATGTTAATTAATTTTTGTTAATTATGTTAATTTTTATAATATTTTGAAAATTAAAGACTAGATTTCTTAATTTATAAAGTGTGATGATGCTATTATAATTGGTTTCGACGCGTTGGTAATACTTTTCTTGGGTCCTAACTAATATCGATCAGTAAGCGTTACATTGGTTCGTGCCCATAGAAGAGTTTCCCCGACACCATAATCGAACTAATTGTATTTGACTGAGTACACCATAATAGTAATAATATCTTCATAATAGGAATAATAAGCCTTATGTTGTGAATGATTGTAGTATGCCGGTACCGTAACAATAGCATTTCTAATGCCGTTGTTACTCTACCGGAGTATTTCAGTCATTCTCTATCGCATGGCCTAGTAATAAATGGACTTCATAGAGTAATTTAGTTAATATGGTATGCATAGATTAAACAGTATGAACCCCCTGTTTCCTAGGCCCCATCTACATTGAAACTACATTTAAATGTACGGGGTCTCGTAACCAAGGGAGTTTGTACTGCGGTAAGCATGTGTGTGTGTGTGTGGTGTCTATATATATCTATGTGTGTGTGTATGTCTATATATATATATATATATATATATATATATATATATATATATATATATATATATATATATATATATATATTGTGAGGATTTTACTGAAGTTTGAGTATATATATAGTAATAATATGTTGGCCTTGTGTTGTGAATGATTGTAGTACGCAGGTACCGTAACAACATCATTTCTAATGTCGTTGTTACTGTACCGGCGTATTTCAGTCATTCTTTATCGCATGGCCTAGTAATAATTAAATGGACTTCTTTTATGGTATCCATATATTAAACCATGGAAAGGTTAGTTAAATATGGTATGCGTTGAGTAAACAACACGAACTCTTTTGGTTCCTAAGCGCCGTGTACACTTAAATTACAATTAAATGTACGCGGGGCCACGTAACTAAGAGAGTTTGTACTACGGTAATCATGTAACTATATATATAGTCTGATGACACTAGAACTTTAGTTAAATAGGGTATGCATGCAGTAAACAGTACAAACTCCTTTTGTTCTGAGGCCCCGTCTACACTTAAATTACAATTACATGTACGCGGGGTCTCGTAACTTAAGGGGGTTTGTACTGCAGTAATCATGTAAACCATATATATAGGTTGTTGACTAGAAGTGTAGTTAAATATGGTATGCATGGAGTAAACAGTACGAACTCCATTAGTTCCAAGGCTCCGTCTACATTTAAATTACAATTAAATATACGTTGGGTCTTGTAACTAAGGGGCTTTGTACAGCGGTAATTGGAAAACCATATATATAGTGAAGTTTTGTATGAGTAAACAGTATGAACTCACCTTGTCCGCAAATCCCCGCCTACATTGAAATTTTAAGTGTAGGGGTATCTTTCGGAGAAGGTAAGTTTGTAATGCGGTCACCATGTAAACCGTTATTAAGAAGTTATATGTACTCTATTTGGCATGTTAGACTTTCTATTTCGTTACTAATTATCATTGTTTTCAACTTACACTTTCTACATGCAGACATAATGAACAACGGTGGAGCACAACCACCCCTGGTAACCCGAGTGGCGGCCATAAGTGGAGTACGATTCCCTACAGCGTGAGATGGGGCTATTTCCTTGAGCTCCAGGTACTTAACTTACAAACGTTCAAGTCTTTTTGCATTATTACGTCCGCATTCAAAATGGGTAGGCGGCGCCCACTACCTTGTTTATAAAAAATACGTATGTCCGCATTGAAAATGGGTAGGCGGCGACCACTACCTTATTTATTAACAATATGTAAGTCCGCATTCAACATGGGTAGGCGGTGCCCACTACTATATATATTTGGCTTATTTTAAGTAATTGAACTCTTGCAGACGCACTATTGGGTCCCTAGTGTGCGTTCGGAGATGTTGTCGAAGGTCTTCAACCAACAGGCTTCCCACATCTACATGCGAAGGGTTCACCCAGCAAAACGATTGCGCATCGATGACGAGTCACATGCTTGGGCTAACAACATTGACCCCGACGATTATGATTTGTGTGATGCGCATTGCAACCCGTCGCCGGCACTGATACCCGAGCATTGGGCCGGTGCAGTGGAGAACCCGGACCCTTAGCTATTTTTCTTGTTTGGATTTATGTTTATCTTCGTACGAACACTTTGTAGTTTATTTGTTTAGAATTTACATTCTTAGAATGTTTTAATGTATTCGTAGATTTAAATGTTTTTTATACATTAATTCGTATGATTTTTGTATAATTAAATCTACAAATATCCAATAAATATTATCACATGTCTAATATTAATAATATTGAAAACAAAATATAAAAAGAAAGCCTTGCTGTATAATGAAGTTTTGGGCTAAAATCATTCCTCTTCCTGCTGGCATCATAAAAAGGATCATTTCCATTTTTCGTAGGTTCTTGTGGTCTGGTACTGAATCCAGTAGAAAGGATTTAGTTGCTTGGACTATTGTGTGTAAATCAAAGAGGAGTGGTGGGCTGGATTTCAAAGAAATCCTTTCTTGGACTAAAGCCTCTCTTGCTAATATCTTGTTCGACATTGATTCAAATAGTGATTCTCTCTGGCATCATTGGATTAGAACTTATAAACTTAATGGGGTCTCGATTTGGATGATTGATGTGAAGTCAGGTGATGGAAATTGGTAGATTCAACTACTCCAAATCAGAAATTCTGTTCTTGAGTATTTTTCTGCTGCTCAAAGAGAAATGATGGCTGGTTTAGACAATAAGAAGAGGTTTTACAAGTCGTATGATGTGTTCTGGCTGCCTGGAGTCTCAGTTGAATGGGATTCTCTTGTTTGGAATAAAATTTCTGCTCCCAAGGACTCCTTTTGCAGTTGGTTAGCGTGCCTCAATAGTCTGCCAATAAAGAGTAGGTTGTTTAGTTGGGGACTGGTTGAGGATGATCGGTGCCCTTTTTGCAACACCGCACAAGAGACTTTAACTCATATCCTTTGTGACTGCCCTATATCTCAGTGTAAATTTCGAATTATAATTCATATATATGATCCTTGTCTAGACTTTGTAGGATATATTGCGATTTTTTAGCAGCCACTAGGAAGAATGGGGGATTGTTTCTAGTCAAAGCTGGTATCTTTTGCAGTGTGCTGGAAGCAATATGGAAGCTGAGGAACAAAAAGGTGTTTAATAAAGATGAAGATATCCAGATTCCTAACTACTGTAAGTATGTGGCTCAACAAATTATTCTAAGACTTGAAACTCAAAACAACAAAATGAATAGGAGCTTAAGGGCAGTAATTAGAGAGTTATCTCTAGTTTAGTCTTTCCTCTTCGATCATGTTACTGTCATATGTGTGTGGAGTGTTGTCTGTGTTTACAGGTTTGCTGTGAGCTGGAAAAGCATTTTTCTGGTGTCCGTTCTTTGCTACTAATATGGGAAGGTATGCTCTGCCTAGGGCATCACTTGGCTTCTTTGTTTAGATGTTCACCATTAATAGCATGAAAATCAAGAAAGAGCATTAGGAAACACTATGGAAATCTGCACCTTATCCGAGTTAGAAGGATAGTCGTGGCCCTGGGTCATTGCTTTGGAAACTGGCTGAGTCCTTGTACCCCGTTCATCTGACGTGAATCACAGGCTCTCCTGGAGTTCACTAGAGGGTTGATATTAGGTAGATTCTGAGTGTTTGAGAATGGTTACGGATGACAGCTACGTAGCTGGAGTCTAGACATTTGTGCATGTTTGCTCTTTACCGCTAGTTGTTGTGACTAGTCGGGATTTTCTATATGTACTTGTACAGGAAATACACTAGATATCTTGTACACATTGGGGTATGCCCCTCTCATTACATGTACATAATTGGAATTTAATGGATTTAAATGTTTCAAAAAAAAATATAAAAAGAAAAAACAATTAAATTAAATCAGTTAAATTAGCAACGGATATACTTTATCCGTGGCAAAAGCACCAACGGATAATATATGTTGGTGTTGAAATATGTCTAGTCCGCATTTACGAAATGGAGCGGTCTAATAGCTTGACAGATCTCTAAAAGAATGTCCCTCAAAGGGCTCGACCACCCTTCCAGGTACATCACCGAAGGGTCCTCGACCAACATAGGTACCGACCAGAGTGATGAGGCCGCCCTTCAAGAAGGCTCACAAAGGACAAGCTGACAAGGCGACTGAAAAACCATCCCTAGGGAGCGACCACACTTGGTGGTCGATCGAGGACCTTACGTCAAGAAAATACCTCAAGGGATAGCCAGGAAAAGTACTACTCAAGCGGTGGATCACTAGGTAAGGCTCGAGCACCTAGGTCGACCACAACTGGTCGGTCCTTGGTGGCCCACCTTCCAGAAAGACCCATCAAGTCTCGAAATGCCTAGAATGCCCTCTAAACCCTAAGTCAGATGTTTGGGTCAAAGCCCATGGACCTCCTTAATGGGCTTGGGCCAAAGAAGGCTTCAATCTCAGACGGACACTTGTCACGATCTACACAAAGTGACAATAAAATACTATGAGTATATAAGGGGGCATCATTCAAGATCCCAAGGTAATCAATCAATACTCACCTACTCTCAATATTCTCTCACTAGGGAAGCCTTCAACTCCCTACTCGTAAAGTCGACACTTCGTTCTGATATCCTATAGACCGAGTAAGAGACACTAACCCGCCCCCCTTTCTAGTTGATTTCAGGTACCAGGAAACCTCTCAGTTTATACCTATACTCGAAGGAGCATCCTTCGAGTGAAGACCAAAGTGTTACCCTTTGAAGAAGACTTAAGGCGAAATAGAAAGTCAATGAATTACCCTTCGACATTTGGCGCCGTCTGTGGGAATCTGAGCGAAAAGTCATTCCCAGCCCTACAGGTCGAGCATCGAACGATTCCACAAGATGCCTCCCAGAAGAAGAAATCGGATTGCTAATGCAGCACCAAGAAACCCTCCTCGCCCAAGGGGCTGTCCCCCTCTAAATGCCCGAGGAGGAGGAAGGCTAGCAGCATCAAGGGCTCCTAGAAATAACAATGTTGAGAGGGATCAAGATATAGTGGAAGGGGCTTTCACTAATGTTACCGGATCCTGATAAGAATGGTCGGGCGAGAATCATCCGCAAGGTGTCCCTGTAGGAAGTGCCTACGTAGCTTTAAGAGCTACGAACAATATTGCCCCAAGAGGTTACCCTCCTCCAGTTCCAGTGAATCATCAACAATCGGCCGCATTGAACTTCACCCTTCCCAACGGACGAGTAGTCCGACCATCAGATTACGGGATGGGCGAAGCTCAATACGGCCTATTTCTTCTCACCATACAAGGATACTTGGGAGAGAATGAAGCAGCAAGGGTAGAGGCATAACTCCAAGCCCGCGGGATAAGGCATTCCCAAGTACAGGAGCAACCCCAGAGGGCCTCTCCGGCTCCTCGAGCACCACCAGCCGAAGATGAAGCCCATTCAAGAGCCAACACACGGCCAATTCAATCTAGACTGGGACCGCCAAGGGTTCAATCTAGATTAGGCCCCCAGGGTGCCCCTGATGATTTGAGAGAGCTGATTGATAGGAGGGTAAGGATGTCTATGCAAAACGTTGCTCCTCAAGAAAACCAAGCTCAAGTGGTCACTATCCCTACCACTCTCCCAAACCAAGTTACTCCCAACCAGGTAACTCCTCAAAATCAGCCCGAGGCAGTGGCGGAGAACAACCCTCGAGGACAGTAGCGGAGGTAACCCCCTTGATCGGGATCGATCCGGTCACGGGGAGGAAGCTCACCTTGGAAGAACTTAAAGCTAGAAAGACCGCACTGGACGCCCAGATAGAAACCTTGAGGGGTGATGTGCAAGAGAAAGAGCAAGATCAAGACCCAAGTCCATTGTGCGACGAAATAAGAAGCCATCACACAAAAATCGAGAGAGGCTTCCCTACCTTCGAGAGCTATGATGGAACGAGTTGTCCGAAGGACTACTTAGTAAGATTTGGCACCAAGATGGATGCATATGGCCACGAATCAAAGACGAAAGCATTACTCTTCCCAGCTAATCTCTCAGGAAAAGCCATGAAATGGTGGCCGCGCCTTCCTCAGCGCTCGATCAAATCCTACAGAGAGCTCTGCCAAGAGTTCTCTAAGAGATTCGAGAAGGTCATGAACACCAAAAGAAGAGTGAGATACTTGGCCAAAATTGTTCAAAGGAACAATGAGGACTTGAGAGATTTCATCAACCGGTTCCATGTGGCTGCCCTCCAAGTCGAAGATCACTTGATCAATGGTAGGAAGGAATACTTGTATGGTAACACTACCAATATCAAGTTCCAAGAGGTGCTCTCGGCATCATGTGTTGATAGCGAAGCACAGCTAGCAAAACTTTGCAAAGATTTCCTCGAGGCGGAAGAATTCCGGAAAACGGTTACAGTAAGAACCAACCCTCCAAAAGAAAACGGAAAAGAAAAGGAAAAGGAGAAGGAATACCCCGCGAGACAACAAAATCCAGGAAAAAAGAAGGGATCAAAAGCACAGTTTGATCAAGGAAGCCCCTTCGAGAAATGAGTTTAGAGACACGAGAACCCCTCCGAGGAGATCACCCCCGGGGAGATATGGCAACTACACAGACTTGAATAGGCCAAGATCCGACATCTTGAACTATATAGTCTCGAGGAAGCTTGATGTCTCATGGCCACCTCCGATTCAAGAAAATCGGAAGAACAAAATTCTGAGAAATTTTGTCAATTTCATAAAGGAAAGGGGCACACTGCTGATGAGTGCGTCGAACTCAAGAACGAGATCGAAATGATGATTCGGAGCGGACAGTTAGTCAACTACATTCGGAAGGAAGAACCTCTAGCCATCCTCCCTCTTCCACCACAAGTGAGGAGCAACCACGAAGCCCCCAAGGAAATCATGGCTATGACGATATTCATAACTTAAACAATGACGAGAACCGCCCAGTAAACGGGAGTATTCATACTCTTATGATTGCCGGAGGACCTACGGGTGGCGACACTTGGAATCAAAGGGAAATCACAGCCGACAACCTAAGGGTTCGGGACGAAAAGTATGGCCAAGTCGCTCCAGCAGGTACTAATGTCATCTCATTTGATGATAGTGAGATCCCTTTGAGACATTCCGGGGGAGGAAACATATATGACCCGAGTGTACCACTAGTACTCGCTCTTGACGTGCAATCTTACAAGATTGGGAGAATTTTGGTGGACACCGGATGTTCGGCCAAATTAATCTTCACCGGTACTTTGAAGCAAATGCGCATGAACCCATGAGAAGGCCTTAGAGATGTGAGAAGTACTCTGGTAGGCTTCGGAGGGCCGCCCATAATGCCCTTGGGAAGCATCACTTTGACAGTTTCAATGGGGACTGCCCCTCGAAGAGTCACTCACCACGTTCCTTTCGTGGTTGTCGATATGCCTTTTGACTACTTCGCGGTCATAGGAAGGACCAACCCTAGCACAATTTTAGGCCGTAGTGTCCACGGTTCACAACAAACTGAAATTCCTCACCTTAATGGGAACGGGACAAGAAGTCGGAAATATCAGAGAAGCATGGGAGTGCTACATCATGTCGACAAAGATGTCCAACATTGCTATCGGAGAAGCTGGAACTAGTCAAGGAACGGACGATCAACCCTTTGTGCATCATGCTCCACACCGCTTCTATACAGTGCGACGTTCCAAGAAGAAGTCCAAAAAACCGTGTCCGACAGAAAGGCGGAGGAAAGCTGCTCAAAAGCAAGCAAAAGGAAACCTGGTGGGAGAAGTGAAGCAACTAGAAGAGTACCAAGTGATACCTCCGGTACCACCAACTTCCAAGAAGAAACAGTTTTTTGATGAAAACAAGATAGAAGCAAGGGAAACACTAGAAGAAATCCAAGTTGTCAAAACAAGCCCCGATAAAGTCACCAAGAACGGGACGGAGATGACCACCGAAGTTAGGAGTCATTCAATGCTTAAAGGATAACAATGACGTCTTCGCTTGGACCACTGAGGATTTGAAAGGGATTGATCCAAGGGTCGCCGTTCACCGTCTGAATGTCGATCCTTCGATTACTCACATTCGAGAAAAGAGAAGGGATTTTAGTGTTGAAGACAATGCCATCATAGAAGCGGAAGTGTGAAGATTACTCAAAGCGGGCCATATCAAAGAAGTGAGATACTCCGACTGGGTTTGCAATGTAGTCCTGGTAGAGAAAGGGTCGGGCAAATGGAGAATGTGCAACAACTTACTCGGCTTAACAAGTTTTGTCCAAATGATCCCTACCCATTACCTCGGATCGACCAGCTGGTCGATTCCACAGCGAGATGTGCACTTTTGAGTTTCATGGATGCGTATCAAGGGTTCTACCAGATCAAGATGGCCAGAGATGATGTACCAACACCGCCTTTTTTGCAAACGATAATGTTTACTGTTTCAACGTGATGCCCTTTGGTCTCAAAAACGCGGGAGCAACCTACAAAAGATTGGTCAACAAAATGTTCAAGGAACAGATTGGAAAAACCATGGAGGTGTATGTCGATGACATGCTTGTCAAGAGCAAAACCGAAGAGCAACATGTTGGTTACCTAACCAAGTGCTTCTCTATCTTGAGAAAGTACGGAATGAAGCTCAAATCCGTCGAAGTGCACATTCGATGTCAAAGGAGGGAAGTTCCTTGGGTATATGGTGACAGATTGAGGAATCGAGGCGAACCAAGAAAAGATCAAAGCCATCCTAGATCTCCCGTACCCCCAAAGTCTGAACGAAGTGCAACAGCTGGTCGGAAAATCCATCGCCTTGAGTAGATTCATCTCAAGATCAGCAGAGAAAAATCTCCCGTTATTCAAAGTTCTACGGAAGAGCAACCACTTCGACTGGACTAAGGAGTGTGAGGAAGCCTTCGAGAAGCTCAAAGAGTACTTACTCTCCCCACCACTCTTGTCAAAAGCCATGGAAGGAGAGACACTCTACCTATACCTGGCCGCTACGGTAGAGGCCATAAGCTCATTCCTAGTCCGCATTCAAGGGAATGACCACCTGCTTATTTATTACTTGAGGAAAGTACTTGCTGGTGCGAATACACGTTATATGGATATTGAAAGACTAGCCTTCGCCCTGGTCTATACAGCTAGAAGGGCTCAAGCCTTACTTTGGGGCACACAAGGTAGTCGTGCTAACGAAGCAACCCTTGAAGCAAGTGCTGGGAAAACCAGAAAACTCCGGAAGATTAGCGAGATGGGAAATCGAGCTGAGTGAGTAC
>JAHHQI010000553.1:0-12301 GCA_028274465.1 Plantago ovata | reverse complement strand
TAGGTTAGTTTCAAATGACTCTTTAACTTGCTCATTAAGGAAGCAAGGGAACTTCTTATTGCTTTTTTTATATAACTCGGTTACTTAGTTAGTTCTCTCCTATGTTTTACGGAAAGGGATCTCATACGGAACACTCTATATAGCAATCTAACAATCTAGTGATCTAGTTGTTGTTCTATATAAAAGGAAAGACATACAACTCATTCTTTACATGGACTTGTCTCTTTCATCTACCTAATGCAATCGAAAGTGAATGAATGAATCAATAGACAACTAATCTAGTTTGTAAGGTAATGGAAGGTTAGTTTCAGCTATAGTACTTGTAGTCAGTCCTCTCCTATGTTTGAGGGGCAAGGATATCATAATGGAACACTCTAATAGCAATCTAACTAATCTAGTGATCTAGTAGTTGTTCTATATATACAAATACCATTCTTTACATGGGATTGTATCTTTCATCTACCTAAAGCAATGAAATTGACTGAACTGAATCAATAGACAACTAATTCGTTTGTAAGGGTAATGGAAGGTTAGTTTCAGCTATAGTACTTGTAGTTAGTCTCTCCTATGTTTGAGGAAAGGGATATCATAATGGAACACTCTAAATAGCCAACTAAACTAATCTAGTGATTAGTAGTTGTTTTATACATACAGCCTCATTCTTCACATGGCATTGTCTCTTTCATCTACAATAAAGCAATAGAAAGTGGATGAATGACTCATCTAGTTAGTAAGCACAATAGTAGGTTAGTTTCACATGGACTCTTTAACTTGCTCATTAAGGAAGCAAGGGAAACTTCTATTTGATGTGTATATAACTCTAGTACTTGTAGTAGTTCTCTTCCTATGTTTGCGGAAAGGGATATCATAACGAAACACTCTATAAGCAATCTAACAAATCTAGTGATCTAGTGTTGTTTTCTATAAAGGGAAGACATTACAACTCATTTTTACATGGGATTGTATCTTTCATCTACCTAACGCAATAGAAAGTGATGAATGCATTCAATAGACAACTAATCTAGTTTGAAGGGTAATGGAAAGGTTGTTTAGCTATTGTACTTGTAGTTCGTTCTTCCTATGTTTGAGGAAAGGGATATCATAATGGAACAGTCTAAATAGCAATCTAACTAATCTAGTGATCTAGTAGTTGATCTAGTAGTTGTTTTATACATACAGCTCATTCTTCACATGGCATTGTATCTTTCATCTACATAAAGCAATAGAAAGTGGATGAATGAATCATCTAGTCAGTAAGCACAATAGATAGGTTAGTTTCAATGGACTCTTAACTTGCTCATTAAGGAAGCAAGGGAACTTCTTATGATGTGTTTATAAACTCTAGTACTTGTAGTTAGTTCTCTCCTATGTTTGCGGAAAGGGATATCATAACGGAACACTCTATATAGCAATCTAACTAATCTAGTGATCTAGTTGTTGTTCTATATAAGGGAAGACATACAACTCATTCTTTACATGGGATTGTATCTTTCATCTACCTAATGCATAGAAAGTGAATGAATGAATCAATAGACAACTAATCTAGTTTGTAAGGGTAATGGAAAGGTTAGTTTCAGCTATAGTACTTGTAGTTAGTTCTCTCCTATGTTTGAGGAAAGGGATATCATAATGGAACACTCTAAATAGCAATCTAACTAATCTAGTGATCTAGTAGTTGATCTAGTAGTTGTTTTATACATACAGCTCATTCTTCACATGGCATTGTATCTTTATCTACATAAAGCAATAGAAAGTGGATGAATGAATCATCTAGTCAGTAAGCACAATAGATAGGTTAGTTTCAATGGACTCTTTAACTTGCTCATTAAGGAAGCAAGGGAACTTCTTATTTGATGTGTATATAACTCTAGTACTTGTAGTTAGTTCTCTCCTATGTTTGCGGAAAGGGATATCATAACGGAACACTCTATATAGCAATCTAACAATCTAGTGATCTAGTTGTTGTTTATATAAGGGGAAGACATACAACTCATTCTTTACATGGATTATATCTTTCATCTACCTAAAGTAATAGAAAGTGAATGAATGAATCAATAGACAACTAATCTAGTTTGTAAGGGTAATGGAAAGGTTAGTTTCAGCTATAGTACTTGTAGTTAGTCTCTCTCCTATGTTTGAGGAAAGGGATTCATAATGGAACACTCTAAATAGCAATCTAACTAATCTAGTGATCTAGTAGTTGTTCTATACATACAACTCATTCTTTACATGGGATTGTATCTTTCATCTACCTAAAGCAATAGAAATAGAATGAAGAATGAATCAATAGACAACTAATCTAGTTTGTAGGGTAATGGAAAGGTTAGTTTCAGCTATAGTACTTGTAGTTAGTTCTCTCCTATGTTTGAGGAAGGGATATCATAATGGAACACTCTAAATAGCAATCTAACTATCTAGTGATCTAGTAGTTGATCTAGTAGTTGTTCTATATATACAGCTCATTCTTCACATGGCATTGTATCTTTCATCTACTAAAGCAATAGAAAGTGGATGAATGAATCATCTAGTTAGTAAGCACAATAGATAGGTTAGTTTCAATGGACTCTTTAACTTGCTCATTAAGGAAGCAAGGGAACTTCTTATTTGATTGTGTATATAACTCTAGTACTTGTAGTTAGTTCTCTCCTATGTTTGCGGAAAGGGATATCATAACGGAACACTCTATATAGCAATCTAACAAACTAGTGATCTAGTTGTTGTTCTATATAAAGGGAAGACATACAACTCATTCTTTACATGGGATTGTATCTTTCATCTACCTAATGCAATAGAAAGTGAATGAATGAATCAATAGACAACTAATCTAGTTTGTAAGGGTAATGGAAAGGTTAGTTTCAGCTATAGTACTTGTAGTTAGTTCTCTCCTATGTTTGAGGAAAGGGATATCATAATGGAAACCTCTAAATAGCAATCTAACTAATCTAGTGATCTGTAGTTGATCTAGTAGTTGTTTTATACATACAGCTCATTCTTCACATGGCATTGTATCTTTCATCTACATAAAGCAATAGAAAGTGGATGAATGAATCATCTAGTCAGTAAGCACAATAGATAGGTTAGTTTCAATGGTCTTTAACTTGCTCATTAAGGAAGCAAGGGAACTTCTTATTTGATTGTGTATATAACTCTAGTACTTGTAGTTAGTTCTCTCCTATGTTTGCGGAAAGAGATATCATAACGGAACTCTCTATAGCAATCTAACAAATCTAGTGATCTAGTTGTTGTTCTATATAAAGGGAAGACATACAACTCATTCTTTACATGGGATTATATCTTTCATCTACCTAAAGCAATAGAAAGTGAATGAATGAATCAATAGACAACTAATCTAGTTTGTAAGGTAATGGAAAGGTTAGTTTCAGCTATAGTACTTGTAGTCAGTTCTCTCCTATGTTTGAGGAAAGGGATATCATAATGGAACACTCTAATAGCAATCTAATAATTAGTGATCTAGTAGTTGTTCTATAATACAACTCATTCTTTACATGGGATTTATCTTTCATCTACCTAAAGCAATAGAAATTGAATGAATGAATCAATAGACAACTAATCTAGTTTGAAGGGTAATGGAAAGGTTAGTTTTAGCTATAGTACTTGTAGTTAGTTCTCTCCTATGTTTGAGGAAAGGGATATCATAATGGAACACTCTAAATAGCAATCTAACTAATCTAGTGATCTAGTAGTTGATCTAGTAGTTGTTTATACATACAGCTCATTCTTCACATGGCATTGTATCTTTCATCTACATAAAGCAATAGAAAGTGGATGAATGAATCATCTAGTCAGTAAGCACAATAGATAGGTTAGTTTCAATGGACTCTTTACTTGCTCATTAAGGAAGCAAGGGAACTTCTTATTTGATTGTGTATAAACTCTAGTACTTGTAGTTAGTTCTCTCCTATGTTTGCGGAAGGGATATCATAACGGAACACTCTATATAGCAATCTAACTAATCTAGTGATCTAGTTGTTGTTCTATATAAAGGGAAGACATACAACTCATTCTTTACATGGGATTGTATCTTTCATCTACCTAATGCAATAGAAAGTGAATGAATGAATCAATAGACAACTAATCTAGTTTGTAAGGGTAATGGAAAGGTTAGTTTCAGCTATAGTACTTGTAGTTAGTCTCTCCTATGTTTGAGGAAAGGGATATCATAATGGAACACTCTAAATAGCAATCTAACTAATCTAGTGATCTAGTAGTTGATCTAGTAGTTGTTTTATACATACAGCTCATCTTCACATGGCATTGTATCTTTCATCTACATAAAGCAATAGAAAGTGGATGAATGAATCATCTAGTCAGTAAGCACAATAGATAGGTTAGTTTCAATGGACTCTTTAACTTGCTCATTAAGGAAGCAAGGGAACTTCTTATTTGATTGTGTATATAATCTGTACTTGTAGTTAGTTCTCTCCTATGTTTGCGGAAAGGGATATCATAACGGAACACTCTATATAGCAATCTAACAAATCTAGTGATCTAGTTGGTTTCTATATAAAGGGAAGACATACAACTCATTCTTTACATGGATTGTATCTTTCATCTACCTAAAGCAATAGAAAGTGAATGAATGAATCAATAGACAACTAATCTAGTTTGTAAGGGTAATGGAAAGGTTAGTTTCAGCTATAGTACTTGTAGTTAGTTCTCTCCTATGTTTGAGGAAAGGGATATCATAATGGAACACTCTAAATAGCAATCTAACTAATCTAGTGATCTAGTAGTTGTTCTTATACATACAACTCATTCTTTACATGGGATTGTATCTTTCATCTACCTAAAGCAATAGAAAGTGAATGAATGAATCAATAGACAACTAATCTAGTTTGTAAGGGTAATGGAAAGGTTAGTTTCAGCTATAGTACTTGTAGTTAGTTCTCTCCTATGTTTGAGGAAAGGGATATCATAATGGAACACTCTAAATAGCAATCTAACTAATCTAGTGATCTAGTAGTTGATCTAGTAGTTGTTCTATACATACAGCTCATTCTTCACATGGCATTGTATCTTTCATCTACATAAAGCAATAGAAAGTGGATGAATGAATCATCTAGTAGTAAGCACAATAGATAGGTTAGTTTCAATGGACTCTTTAACTTGCTCATTAAGGAAGCAAGGGAACTTCTTATTTGATTGTGTATATAACTCTAGTACTTGTAGTTAGTTCTCTCCTATGTTTGCGGAAAGGGATATCATAACGGAACACTCTATATAGCAATCTAACAATCTAGTGATCTAGTTGTTGTTTTATATAAAGGGAAGACATACAATCATTCTTTTCATGGGATTGTATCTTTCATCTACCTAAAGTAATAGAAAGTGAATGAATGAATCAATAGACAACTAATCTAGTTTGTAAGGGTAATGGAAAGGTTAGTTTCAGCTATAGTACTTGTAGTTAGTTCTCTCCTATGTTTGAGGAAAGGGATATCATAATGGAACACTCTAAATAGCAATCTAACTAATCTAGTGATCTAGTAGTTGATCTAGTAGTTGTTTTATACATACAGCTCATTCTTCACATGACATTGTATCTTTCATCTACATAAAGCAATAGAAAGTGGATGAATGAATCATCTAGTCAGTAAGCACAATAGATAGGTTAGTTTCAATGGACTCTTTAACTTGCTCATTAAGGAAGCAAGGGAACTTCTTATTTGATTGTGTATATAACTCTAGTACTTGTAGTTAGTTCTCTCCTATGTTTGCGGAAAGGGATATCATAACGGAACACTCTATATAGCAATCTAACAAATCTAGTGATCTAGTTGTTGTTCTATATAAAGGGAAGACATACAACTCATTCTTTACATGGAATTGTTCTTTCATCTACCTAATGCAATAGAAAGTGAATGAATGAATCAATAGACAACTAATCTAGTTTGTAAGGTAATGAAAGGTTAGTTTCAGCTATAGTACTTGTAGTTAGTTCTCTCCTATGTTTGAGGAAATGGATATCATAATGGAACACTCTAAATAGCAATCTAACTAATCTAGTGATCTAGTAGTTGTTCTATATATACAACTCATTCTTTACATGGGATTGTATCTTTCATCTACCTAAAGCAATAGAAGTTGAATGAATGAATCAATAGACAACTAATCTAGTTTGTAAGGGTAATGGAAAGGTTAGTTTCAGCTATAGTACTTGTAGTAGTTCTCTCCTATGTTTGAGGAAAGGGATATCATAATGGAACACTCTAAATAGCAATCTAACTAATCTAGTGATCTAGTAGTTGATCTAGTAGTTGTTCTATATATACAGCTCATTCTTCACATGGCATTGTATCTTTCATCTACATAAAGCAATAGAAAGTGGATGAATGAATCATCTAGTTAGTAAGCACAATAGATAGGTTAGTTTCAATGGACTCTTTAACTTGCTCATTAAGGAAGCAAGGGAACTTCTTATTTGATTGTGTATATAACTCTAGTACTTGTAGTTAGTTCTCTCCTATGTTTGCGGAAAGGGATATCATAACGGAACACTCTATATAGCAATCTAACAAATCTAGTGATCTAGTTGTTGTTCTATATAAAGGGAAGACATACAACTCATTCTTTACATGGGATTGTATCTTTCATCTACCTAATGCAATAGAAAGTGAATGAATGAATCAATAGACAACTAATCTAGTTTGAAGGGTAATGGAAAGGTTAGTTTCAGCTATAGTACTTGTAGTTAGTTCTCTCCTATGTTTGAGGAAAGGGATATCATAATGGAACACTCTAAATAGCAATCTAACTAATCTAGTGATCTTAGTTGATCTAGTAGTTGTTTTATACATACAGCTCATTCTTCACATGGCATTGTATCTTTCATCTACATAAAGCAATAGAAAGTGGATGAATGAATCATCTAGTTAGTAAGCACAATAGATAGGTTAGTTTCAATGGACTCTTAACTTGCTCATTAAGGAAGCAAGGGAACTTCTTATTTGATTGTATATAACTCTAGTACTTGTAGTTAGTTCTCTCCTATGTTTGCGGAAAGGGATATCAAACGGAACTCTCTATATAGCAATCTAACAAATCTAGTGATCTAGTTGTGTTTTATATAAAGGGAAGACATACAACTCATTCTTTCATGGGATTGTATCTTTCATCTACCTAAAGCAATAGAAAGTGAATGAATGAATCAATAGACAACTAATCTAGTTTGTAAGGGTAATGGAAAGGTTAGTTTCAGCTATAGTACTTGTAGTCAGTCCTCTCCTATGTTTGAGGAAAGGGATATCATAATGGAACACTCTAATAGCAATCTAATTAATGTAGTGATCTAGTAGTTGTTCTATACATACAACTCATTCTTTACATGGGATTGTATCTTTCATCTACCTAAAGCAATAGAAAGTGAATGAATGAATCAATAGACAACTAATGTAGTTTGAAGGGTAATGGAAAGGTTAGTTTTAGCTATAGTACTTGTAGTTAGTCTCTCCTATGTTTGAGGAAAGGGATATCATAATGGAACAGTCTAAATAGCAATCTAACTAATCTAGTGATCTAGTAGTTGATCTAGTAGTTGTTTATACATACAGCTCATTCTTCACATGGCATTGTATCTTTCATCTACATAAAGCAATAGAAAGTGGATGAATGAATCATCTAGTCAGTAAGCACAATAGATAGGTTAGTTTCAATGGACTCTTTAACTTGCTCATTAAGGAAGCAAGGGAACTTCTTATTTGATTGTGTATATAACTCTAGTACTTGTAGTTAGTTCTCTCCTATGTTTGCGGAAGGGATATCATAACGGAACACTCTATATAGCAATCTAACTAATCTAGTGATCTAGTTGTTGTTCTATATAAAGGGAAGACATACAACTCATTCTTTACATGGGATTGTATCTTTCATCTACCTAATGCAATAGAAAGTGAATGAATGAATCAATAGACAACTAATCTAGTTTGTAGGGTAATGGAAAGGTTAGTTTCAGCTATAGTACTTGTAGTTAGTTCTCTCCTATGTTTGAGGAAAGGGATATCATAATGGAACACTCTAAATAGCAATCTAACTAATCTAGTGATCTAGTAGTTGATCTAGTAGTTGTTTTATACATACAGCTCATTCTTCACATGGCATTGTATCTTTCATCTACCTAAAGCAATAGAAAGTGGATGAATGAATCATCTAGTCAGTAAGCACAATAGATAGGTTAGTTTCAATGGACTCTTTACTTGCTCATTAACGAAGCAAGGGAACTTCTTATTTGATTGTGTATATAACTCTAGTACTTGTAGTTAGTTCTCTCCTATGTTTGCGGAAAGGGATATCATAATGGAAACACTCTATATAGCAATCTAACAAATCTAGTGATCTAGTTGTTGTTCTATATAAAGGGAAGACATACAACTCATTCTTTACATGGATTGTCTCTTTCATCTACCTAATACAATAGAAAGTGAATGAATGAATCAATAGACAACTAATCTAGTTTGTAAGGGTAATGGAAAGGTTAGTTTCAGCTATAGTACTTGTAGTTAGTTCTCTCCTATGTTTGAGGAAATGGATATCATAATGGAACACTCTAAATAGCAATCTAACTAATCTAGTGATCTAGTAGTTGTTCTATATAACAACTCATCTTTACATGGGATTGTATCTTTCATCTACCTAAGCAATAGAAATTGAATGAATGAATCAATAGACAACTAATCTAGTTTGTAAGGGTAATGGAAAGGTTAGTTTCAATATAGTACTTGTAGTTAGTTCTCTCCTATGTTTGAGGAAAGGGATATCATAATGGAACACTCTAAATAGCAATCTAACTAATCTAGTGATCTAGTAGTTGATCTAGTAGTTGTTCTATATATACAGCTCATTCTTCACATGGCATTGTATCTTCCATCTACATAAAGCAATAGAAAGTGGATGAATGAATCATCTAGTTAGTAAGCACAATAGATAGGTTAGTTTCAATGGACTCTTTAACTGCTCATTAAGGAAGCAAGGGAACTTCCTATTTGATTGTGTATATAACTCTAGTACTTGTAGTTAGTTCTCTCCTATGCTTGCGGAAAGGGATTCATAACGGAACACTCTATATAGCAATCTAACAATCTAGTGATCTAGTTGTTGTTTATATAAGGGAAGACATACAACTCATTCTTTCATGGGATTGTATCTTTCATCTACCTAAAGAATAGAAAGTGAATGAATGAATCAATAGACAACTAATCTAGTTTGTAAGGGTAATGGAAAGGTTAGTTTCAGCTATAGTACTTGTAGTTAGTTCTCTCCTATGTTTGAGGAAAGGGATATCATAATGGAACACTCTAAATAGCAATCTAACTAATCTAGTGATCTAGTAGTTGATCTAGTAGTTGTTTTATACATACAGCTCATTTTCACATGGCATTGTATCTTTCATCTACATAAAGCAATAGAAAGTGGATGAATGAATCATCTAGTCAGTAAGCACCTAGATAGGTTAGTTTCAATGGACTCTTTAACTTGCTCATTAAGGAAGCAAGGGAACTTCTTATTTGATTGTGTATATAACTCTAGTACTTGTAGTTAGTTCTCTCCTATGTTTGCGGAAAGGGATATCATAACGGAACACTCTATATAGCAATCTAACAAATCTAGTGATCTAGTTGTGTTCTATATAAAGGGAAGACATACAACTCATTCTTACATGGAATTCTCTTTCATCTACCTAAGCAAAGAAAGTGAATGAATGAATCAATAGACAACTAATCTAGTTTGTAAGGGTAATGGAAGGTTAGTTTCAGCTATAGTACTTGTAGTTAGTTCTCTCCTATGTTGAGGAAAGGGATATCATAATGGAACACTCTAAATAGCAATCAACTAATCAGTAGTGATCTAGTAGTTGTTCTATATATACAACTCATTTTACATGGGATTGTATCTTTCATCTACCTAAGCAATAGAAATTGAATGAATGAATCATAGACAACTAATCTAGTTGTAAGGGTAATGGAAAGGTTAGTTTCAATATAGTACTTGTAGTTAGTTCTCTCCTATGTTTGAGGAAAGGGATATCATAATGGAACACTCTAAATAGCAATCTAACTAATCTAGTGATCTAGTAGTTGATCTAGTAGTTGTTTTATACATACAGCTCATTCTTCACATGGCATTGTATCTTTCATCTACATAAAGCAATAGAAAGTGGATGAATGAATCATCTAGTAGTAAGCACAATAGATAGGTTAGTTTCAATGACTCTTTAACTTGCTCATTAAGGAAGCAAGGGAACTTCTTATTTGATTGTGTATATAACTCTAGTACTTGTAGTTAGTTCTCTCCTATGTTTGCGGAAAGGGATATCATAACGGAACTCTCTATATAGCAATCTAACAAATCTAGTGATCTAGTTGTTGTTCTATATAAAGGGAAGACAACAACTCATTCTTTACATGGGATTGTATCTTTCATCTCCTAAGCAATAGAAAGTGAATGAATGAATCAATAGACAACTAATCTAGTTTGTAAGGGTAATGGAAAGGTTAGTTTCAGCTATAGTACTTGTAGTTCAGTCCTCTCCTATGTTTGAGGAAAGGGATCATAATGGAACACTCTAATAGCAATCTAACTAATCTAGTGATCTAGTAGTTGTTCTATAATACAACTCATTCTTTACATGGGATTGTATCTTTCATCTACCTAAAGCAATAGAAAGTGAATGAATGAATCAATAGACAACTAATGTAGTTTGAAGGGTAATGGAAAGGTTAGTTTCTATAGTACTTGTAGTTAGTTTTCTCCTATGTTTGAGGAAAGGGATATCATAATGGCACCTCTAAATAGCAATCTAACTAATCTAGTGATCTAGTAGTTGATCTAGTAGTTGTTTTATACATACAGCTCATTCTTCACATGGCATTGTATCTTCATCTACATAAAGCAATAGAAAGTGGATGAATGAATCATCTAGTTAGTAAGCACAATAGATAGGTTAGTTTCAATGGACTCTTTAACTTGCTCATTAAGGAAGCAAGGGAACTTCTTATTTGATTGTGTATATAACTCTAGTACTTGTAGTTAGTTCTCTCCTATGTTGCGGAAAGGGATATCATAACGGAACACTCTATATAGCAATCTAACTAATCTAGTGATCTAGTTGTTGTTCTATATAAAGGGAAGACATACAACTCATTCTTTACATGGGATTGTATCTTTCATCTACCTAAGCAATAGAAAGTGAATGAATGAATCAATAGACAACTAATCTAGTTTGTAAGGGTAATGGAAAGGTTAGTTTCAGCTATAGTACTTGTAGTTAGTTCTCTCCTATGTTTGAGGAAAGGGATTCATAATGGAACACTCTAAATAGCAATCTAACTAATCTAGTGATCTAGTAGTTGATCTAGTAGTTGTTTTATACATACAGCTCATTCTTCACATGGCATTGTATCTTTCATCTACATAAAAGCAATAGAAAGTGGATGAATGAATCATCTAGTCAGTAAGCACAATAGATAGGTTAGTTTCAATGGACTCTTTAACTTGCTCATAAGGAAGCAAGGGAACTTCTTATTTGATTGTGTTATAACTCTAGTACTTGTAGTTAGTTCTCTCCTATGTTTGCGGAAAGGGATATCATAACGGAAAACTCTATATAGCAATCTAACAAATCTAGTGATCTAGTTGTTGTTCTATATAAAGGGAAGACATACAACTCATTCTTTACATGGAATGTCTTTCATCTACCTAATGCAATAGAAAGTGATGAATGAATCAATAGACACTAATCTAGTTTGTAAGGGAATGGAAAGGTTAGTTTCAGCTATAGTACTTGTAGTTAGTTCTCTCCTATGTTTGAGGAATGGATATCATAATGGAACACTCTAAATAGCAATCTAACTAATCTAGTGATCTAGTAGTTGTTCTATATATACAACTCATTCTTTACATGGGATTTATCTTTCATCTACCTAAAGCAAAGAAATTGAATGATGATCAATAGACACTAATCTAGTTTGTAAGGGTAATGGAAAGGTTAGTTTTCAACTATAGTACTTGTAGTCAGTGCTCCTATGTTTGAGGAAAGGGATATCATAATGGAACACTCTAAATAGCAATAACTAATCTAGTGATCTAGTAGTTGATCTAGTAGTTGTTCTATATACAGATTCTTCACATGGCATTGTATCTTCCATCTACTAAATCAATAGAAAGTGGATGAATGGATCATCTAGTTAGTAAGCACAATAGATAGGTTAGTTTCACTGGACTTTACCTGCTTCATTAAGGAGCAAGGGAACTTCCTATTTGATGTGTATTATACTCTAGTACTTGT
>JAHHQI010000552.1:0-12302 GCA_028274465.1 Plantago ovata | reverse complement strand
GGCACATGGAATTCTAGACGGTTCCATTATTGCATATTAAAATACATGAGGACGTTTAGAGAGGTTTCTCAAAGCAACCCTTTCGTTGGCGACGTTAGTTTTCGCGCAACGCGGCGATGGTAACTCCCTCATCTGACTTGCTCGAAATGTATCTGGGATCGATGAAGTGTCTATCCCAATATACATCCAAGGGCGTCTCAGGGAGTTTCGGTGGTTAAGATAACTTATGACCATCATAATATATCATTTGCACTGCCAGTGACTTTACCAACCAACTATGCAGACTATGATCAGTACTCTCCTGTGCTACCTTGAGAGATGAATACTTCACAGAATCACTTATCATCCCCATTTGTATGTAGCCATAAGCCTGGATCGTGTCTTAGGTCAGCTGCTTATTCAGAGCTGACAGGACTCGAGACGGGTCCACCAAGGATATGGGGCAACAAATGTGATGATAAAGTCCTGTAGTCCAAAGGACGACTGGCATCACTTCGACAACTTACCGGTTCCCATAGACACTTCGGTGTAGAGTATCATCGATGGGAGTGTCCGGTGGTACTCCATTGTTCTAAGCCTTCTCGAACAACTATGCGCAGTTATGGGGAACGTTTCTCGATTGTCACAATCCGTTCCGTGGCCGTGGGATCGGCTCACACTTGCTCTCAACAGTATAACCTCCCGCATACTAGTCTCGTCTGGTTCATTCAGACCCCTACATCCGAGTGAACCTCGCTAGGGAGAGTTTGGGATAGATGATTAACTCACATAGCTCCCACTATTGTGTGATCGGTCATCTATCCGAGGGGACATGTTTAATATCAAGTACAGACATAAGAGAGATATGACATGCTGCATGCCTGGTGTAATATAAATATGAAAGCGATAACCAAGTAAAACAACAAACATATATTATATTACGTTGACCTGTGTAATAGTACATATATGCCCTCTATAAGGCACCATGCCCTTAGTAAGGACTGTCTCTAGGACATACACACTATCAATCTCCCACTGGACTAGAGCCAGTCACCTTTATGCCTAATACCCAGATTAGCATAATGTCTTAAGTGGACTTCCACTGATAAGACCTTGGTGAAAGGATCTGCCACGTTGTCCGTGGTAGAGACACGTTCTATACTAACTTCTCCTCTATCAATAATCTCACGTATAACGTGATATTTTCTAAGTACATGTTGTTCTTGTTTGTAGATCTAGGCTCCCTAGCTTGAGCGACGGCGCCCGTATTGTCACAATAAATCGTTATTGGACTAGGAGCAGGAACAACCCTCAATTCCTTCAAGAACTCTGAAATCCAGACAGCTTCTTTCGATGCTTCTGATGCAGCAATGTACTCGGCTTCTGTGGATGAGTCAGCAACCGTGGCTTGCTTAGAACTCTTCCAACAGACAGCTCCTCCGTTCAATTTGAATACGTATCCTGTCTGTGACTTAAAGTCATCAGGATCTGATTCAAATCCAGCGTCGACATACCCAGACATCTTTAATTCTGGTTCTCCACCAAACACCAAGAACATCTCTTTAGTCCGTCGAAGGTACTTAAGAATGTTCTTTACAGCAGTCCAGTGAGGTACTCCTGGATTCTGTTGGTGTCGACAAGTGACACTAAGCGCATATGCCACATCGGCCTTGTGCAATTCATTGCATACATTATAGACCCTACTGCCGAAGCATAGGGCACACGACTCATTGCATTTCTTTCTTCATCAGTTTTAGGACCATCCTTAACTGATAAGACAATCCCATGCCTAGCTGGGAGAAAGCCTCTCTTGAGTCGTCCATCTTATAACGCTTATTTTGTCGATGTAGATGGATTGTGTCATTCCTAACATACTCTTGGATCTATCTCTAAAGATCTTGATCCCTAGGATGTAGTTCGCTTCACCCGAGTCCTTCATCGAGAAGGTACTTGATAACCAAACTTTAGTCTCTTCTAGCATAGAGACGTTGTTTCCCATGATCAAAATGTCATCTACATAAATGATCATGAAAACGACTCCTTTGTCGCTGTGCTTAGCGTAGACACAGGGATCTTCCTTGCTTCTGATGAAGTCAAACGATTTGACAGCTTCATCAAAGCGGATATTCCAGCTCCTTGACGCTTGCTTTAGCCCATAGATGGATCTTTGTAATTTGCATACAGCAGTTGGCCTGGTTTTACTAATAAAACCTTCCGGCTGTACCATATAGACCTCTTCCTCAAGGTTGTCATTGAGGAAGACAGTCTTTACATCCATCTGCCAGATCTCATAATCATAGTAGGCAGCTATCGCAAGTAGAATTCGAATGGACTTCAATTATGCTACCGGTGAAAAGGTTTCATCGTAATCGATGCCATACCTTTGCGTGTAGCCTTTCGCCACAAGCCTAGCTTTGTGCGTTTGTACCTTGCCATCGGCATCTGTCTTTCGTTTAAAGACCTATTTGCACCCAATAGGTCTAATCCCTTGGGGCAAGTCTACCAAGTTCCAAACTTGGTTCTGGTACATTGAATCCATTTCTAATTCCATGGCCTCTTGCCATTTGTCTGAGTGAATATCAATTATTGCCTCTTTGTAGGTCTCGGGATCTTCCCGATCTGATAAGCCGACATCAAGTTCACTGATGTCTTCTATCATAAGGCTTTGCTTCTTAGGTCCTTTTAGGATCCTCTTCGACCTACGGAGCTCGACTGGTTCTGGTGCTTTTCTTTCTGGCTTCGTGTAACACGAACATTATCAGTGGGTACTGATGCAGCTGGTCGCTGGGCGCGACCCTGTTCCCTTGCGGGAGGCTGCTCTTGTGCAACTTGTTGCACAGGTTGGTTGACAACGGGTTCTATTGGTGTGGTTTCAACTGTTGATCTAATCACAGGACTCCCACTGACTATGACATGCCTAGCAAGTGTCATATCATCACCCTTGTCTGCTTCGAAAGCTCCCACTGAACTTGAGTCCAAATCAGAAGATTTAGAGACCTCATGTTCGCGCGTGTCAAAGTCTTGAATTTCTTCAAGTTCTATCATGTCATCTAACCTCTCTTCTTCGAGGTATTCAGCTTCTAAAAACTTGACGTTTCTAGATACGATCACCTTGTGATCTTCAGCATAATAGAATTCATAGCCTCTCGTCTGACGAGGATAGCCTATGACGTATACTTTGACACCCTTGGCATCTAACTTATCAGTGAGCATCAGTTTGACTATCGCAGGACAGCCCCAAGGTCTAAGATAGCCCAGTGAGGGCTTCTTTCCCTTCCATAACTCATAAGGAGTTTTCTCCACTGATTTAGATGGTACACGGTTCAGAATGTAGATTGCAGTTTGTAGTGCATATCCCCACAGATATTTTGGAAGAGTCGAGAATCCAATCATTGATCTTACCATGTCTAACAGGGTTCGATTCCTCCTCTCAGACACACCATTTAACTGTGGTGTTCCAGGAGGAGTCCATTGCGATTGAATTCTATTTTCCTTCAAGTAGTCGATAAATTCTTCACTAAGGTATTCACCTCCTCGATCTGATCGAAGAGTGACTATCCTTAGGTTCAATTCATTCTCGACCTCATTCCTAAACTCCTTGAATTTCCCAAAGGTCTCGGATTTATTCTTCATAAGATAAATATATCCATACCTTGAGAAATCGTCAGTAAAGGTAACGAAGTAAGGATAACCCCCACGCGCATGGACTTTAAAAGGTCCACATACATCGGTATGTATGAGCTCTAAGCAGCGAGTGGCACGAACACCTTGTCCAAAAAAAGGTTTGTTCGTCATCTTACCCTTAACACATGATTCGCATGTACCATATGATTCAAAATCAAATGGTTCTAAGTAGTCCAACTTCCTTAGTCTTTGAATCCGTGTTTCATTGATATGGCCTAGCCGACAATGCCATAGATAAGATGGATTATTCTTCCTACTTGAAGACGGTTGTTTGTTATGTATTTGAAATAAAGGTAGACTACTTTGCAAAATATATAAACCATTCACCAAGCGAGCTTTCCATAATACTGATCATTTAATGAAAAATAACAAGTATTATTCGCAAATCGAAAGGAAAAACCCATATTGTCTAACAATGGAATGGAAATAATATTTCTGACAATGGATGGAACAAAATAAACATTATTAAGTTCTAAACATTGTCCCGAAGGTAAATCTATCTTGTTGCGTCCAACGCGTTTGGCTTCAACTGGATTGCCGTTCCCAACATGCAAGTCGATTTCACCTTGTTTGACTAGCCTGTGATCAATTAGTCCCTGCACATTATTACAAATGTGTGAGCCACAGGCTGTATCTAATACCCAACCATTGGAGTCAAAAGTAGTCATGTTCATTTCAATAACAAACATACCTGAGCCAGAAGCCGGTGGCTTCTTAGCTTGATCTTCCCTAAGCTTAGGGCAATCTTTCTTCCAATGTCCTTTCTGCTTACAGAAAAGACATTCATCTGTGCGCACCCTTCCGCTTCTATTGAACTTCCTTTTCTGGTTCGGACGCTTAGGCTTATCACTCCAAGTGTTAGCCTTGGTTGCCGACTTTCCCTTACCCTTAGCACCTTTGTTTCTCGGGTTTGGGTTAGACGGTTGCCCAACAAGCATGATCGACTTTTCCTTCTTAGGAAGAGTTTGATCATATGTCTTCAGCAGATTATGAAGTTCAGGCAGTGTTACGTCCTTCACATTCATCGTGTAATTAATGATGAACTGCGAATACGAACTCGGCAATGATTGAAGGACAAAGATCACGATGATCTTGTTCTCTACCTTAACGCCGGCATCGGCAAGCTTTTCAAAGAGACCAATCATTTTGAGAACATGCTCAGACATGTTCCCTCCTTCACTGAGCTTGCATCTGTGTATCTCTTTGATCAAATCAAATTCAACACTTCTAGCTGTCGTCTTAAAGAACGACTCAAGATGCTTCAGCATCTCATACGGCAACATGCTTTCATGTTGCCTCTGCAGCTCATTGCTCATTGTCGCCAGCATAATACACTGCGCGGATCTAGCATCCTCAATATGCTTGTCAGACTTTGCCTTGTTGGCTTGATTCCAAGCAGCAACCTGATCGGCAGTCTGATTTTCGGGGCACACGGGAATGACCTCGTCCAAGACGTACTCAATCTTTTCGTACCTCAGCACCAAAAGTATATTCCTGATCCAATCTAGGAAGTTTGGTCCGGTCAAAATTTGCTTCTCTAAGACAGCACGGAGCGAGATACTCTCCATTTCTAATATCCTAAGGAGAATTAATATAGAACGAAAATAATAATCAACTATTGAAATATTATTTCTAAATACACAGTCAACATAACTAAACAACAAGGTCCTTTAGCTGTTTAGCTCCCACTATTTTCACATATGCTTGCCCCCACAACAAACATACGGGTAATGTCCAACAAGTTACCGTAGTGGCCAGGATCCAAATCCATACTATGCTATACTCCAACGGGGGCTGGTCGCATAGCATAATATGACCGGTAGGACTATCCAATTGTGTCACACAACTCTTGGTTGTTAAATCTAATTTAACCTGATGCCCTACATATTGTACCTATCGAGGTCGCTAGATACAATATGCAGTAAGTCATAACCATAGGCTTACTCTAATCTGACGATCACTGCGAGTCTGTAAGACGAGGTCGCCAATACAAGAAAACGTAATGAAAGTTCAGAATTAAAGCACCCTATGGAAAGCATCTCAGAAATACATACATACATATATTTCTGTACTTATATTGGTTGGGGCTTGTAGCTTGAGGGTTGTTATCAGTCATCTACAAACAAATAAGGGCGCCGCCTACCCATCATGCATGAACGGTCTACACGTAATGGATGCTGCCTATCCATTCTAGTTCTAAACGCGGTCAAGCACATAATGGGTGCCGCCTACCCATACATAAATATGCGGTCCGACATATTAGAGGGCGCCGCCTACCCTCGCATGCATAGCGGTCGAACGGAAAGTAAAATACTTGGTATTTAAACATGCATTGTCAAACAATAGCATATTGAGCATATGAAACAAGTAGTAGCCTATGTGGATGACAAATGACGTCATAATTTCATTATGAAAATTATAATCCCATACTTATAATCTCTATGAAATAATTGAAAATTTGGACTAGATTGAAAAATCGAAAATTCTATTGACCAAGTAGCAATTTTCGAAAACCCGAAGGACTTAATTGTAATTTTTGAAACCTTGGAGGTGTTAAATCTAAAATTCAAAAGTAAAAGGACTAATTTGCAATAAATAATAAATTGATAAATTACGAATAAGCCCTTTAACTTTATACTAATTAAATTTAACCCCTCTAGTTAAAAACAATTACAATTAAATCATATTTATATTCCAAATATAAAATTCAATCCTCAATACTTTCAAAATTCGATTTTGAGTCCAACCCGGAAATATATATATTTATTAAAATATGGGACGGGACCCCGTCCCCACGGTGCCTTCGGCCCCGGGCGCCCTGCGCCCGCGGCATGCGGGCACCGGCGCCGCGGGTGCAGGCGCCCGAAGCCCCAGGCGCGCGGGCGCCTACGTCCGCAGGCCTCGGGTACCTGCGTCCCGCAGGTACCCGGGTCGCCCGTGCCGCGGGCACGGCGCCCGCCGTCTATGTCACGCACGCGGTCCGGTCAAATATATATTTTAATTTTTTTTTAAAAAAAAATATAAATTCTAAATTTATATAAAAACAAAACTTTTGAAAATCGAATTAATCATAGAATCAATTGCATCCACATATCTACAAAATCATACAATATATATGCGTATATACGTAATCAATTAACCTCGCTCTGATACCACTGTAAGAAAATATGGTCAGAGTTACCCCTAGGGTACGCAGCGGAATTTCAAAAATTTTCTTAACATACAGGTTAATTGATTATGTATATGTCGTATATATATAAACACGTCAATTAGAAGACTAACCTTACTTCCAAAGCAGCTTTCAAGTCTTCGTACTAATCTGGTGTATCTTCTCCTTCGCCGAAGTCGAAGATATCTGTAATGCTCTGATTATCTGCAAGACAATAAGAGTTAGTTTCTAGCTCCTAGAACCTCAACCTTGGTATCCACGGAAGAACAACCTATCGGAAGAATGCTAGAATATTCTTTGTGTGACCAAGAAGACGGGGCGGCGATTCCTCCGGCAGAGGTGGCGCGCGTAGATGCTTATAGAGGAGGGGAGAACTTTTTATTTTCTCTAAGAAAACTGGGTAGAATAACTGTTAAAGTCTATTCAACTGTGTGAATATCTATTCCAAAAGCTCTCTAATAGTCTACTATATATAGTAGTCAATAGAAGCCTAAAGCATAAGCAATTAGACTTCGTAAAGGAATAAGAATCTAATTCTTATCGCACAAGGAAACCAATATCAAGTCTAGATTCATTCCCAATCAAATTAAAACTCAATCAGGAAAATCTAACTTATCCCTTGGACTTCTAATAGAGGAAGGAGTCGAACTCCTTCCCCTACTCATCTATTCGCGCGCGCTCTCCCATGGACAGTAGGTGGGTCCCGATTTTGGGACCCACTTATAGTTCTAAGGCAATTCAAACTCCAAGTAGATTTTGCCCAAGTGCATATGTTAATTCTAAATTAACATATCCTTTTAAATCAAACCTCTATTATATTTCCAAAATATAATCTTTAATTGTATTTACATAAAATACAATTAATTAGCCAATTCAATTAATAATTCCAAATCATTAATTGAGCCACCAAATATTATAATTTATTCCAAATCAATTATAATCCATCAATCACAATTAATTCCAAAATTAATTGCGATTCCATCATCAAGGATATTATGATAAGCTGAATCAACACATAGTGTGACCCATAGGGCCTCATCATATTAAACAAGTCCTAGACTAGGCAACATGGAATTCCTAGACGGTTCCATTTGCAATATTAATACATGAGGACGTTTGAGAGGTTTCTCAGAGCTAACCCTTTCGTTGTGAAGTCTGTTGCGCTCAACGCGGCGATGGTAACGTCCCTTCATCTGACTTGCTCGAATGTGTCTAGGACCGATGAAGTGTCTATCCCAATAATACATCCACGGGCGTCTCAGGGAGTTGCTTGGTTAAGATATACTTATGACCATCATAATATATCATTTGCACTGGCCATTGACTTTACCAACACAACTATGCAGACTATGAGTAGTACTCTCCTGTGCTACACTTGAGAGATGAATCCTTCATAGAATCACTTATCATCCCCATTTGTATGTAGCCATAATCCTGGATCGTGTCTTAGGTCAGCTGCTTATTCAGAGCTGACATCGACGGGTCCACCAAGGATATGGGGCAACAAATGTGATGATAAAGTCCTGTAAGTACAAAGGACGACTGGCATCACTTCGACAACTTACCGGTTCCCATAGACACTTCGGTGTAGAGTATACATCGATGGGAGTGTCTGGTGGGTACTTCCATTGTTCGATAATCCTTCTTCGAACAACTATGCGCAGTTATGGGAACGTTTCTCGATTGTCCAACAATCCGTTCCGTGGCCGTGGGATCGGCTCACACTTGCTCCAACAAGTATAACCTCCACGCATACTAGTCTCGTCTGGTTCATTCAGACCCCTACATCCGAGATGAACCTCGACTAGGGAGAGTTTGGGATAGATGATAACTCACATAGCTCCCACTATCTGTGTGATCGGTCATCTATCCGAGGGGACATGTTTAATATCAATACAGACAGTAATATAGATATGACATGTTGCATGCCTGGTGTAATATAAATATGAAAGCGATACTCAATAGTAAAAACAACAAACATATATTATATTACGTTGACCTGTGTAAAAGTACATATATGCCCTCTATAAGGGCACTATGCCCTTAGTAAGGACTGTCTCTAGGACATATACACTATCATATGCCTGAATCACATTCGTGTTTTTCCCTCCTTGACGAGTCTGGTTTTGTTCCCTTAGGATTTCCAGAAATGATGTTGGAGGGTTCAACAGATTCACCGGTGGTTGTTGTACTTCTACATTGGCCTCCGGCTGGGTTGTGGGTGACGCCGTGATGACAATCAGATTTTCCACTCTCCCTGTAGTCGGATTGAGGCTCCATGCAAGGTTTTATTGGATCACTTGGTGCATGAGCTCCCTGGATGTTTGGTTTGGTGAAGTTGCTGGTGGGAGCGGAGTGTATAAGGTAATCCTGGGAGATGGTGTGAGTGTTGGTGATAGTGGCGTTGTTTGGTTTCTTTCCGGAGCTTAGTTGTTCAGAGCAGTTTGTGGAGCTTCCATTTTTAGGGGTTGAAGAGCTTTTTGGAGTTTTGGAAGAAGATGGATGAGACTGTTTAAGTGTCTGATTAGAAGCATGTTGCTTTCTTGTTTGTGTTTCTTTTTCCTTGGGAATAGGCGAATTAGGAATGTAATCATTATCATCTACCGCTAGTGCCATGTTTGGCATCTGTATATCTTCTTCTCCGGTATTCACAAACTTCTGATTTCCTGATTGGCCACCTTGGCCACTTTCTGTATGATATATATTATTACTTTTATTTTTGCCTTGCCTGGAGTAATTATAGACTCATTTTTCTCCTTTCCGTGTTTTTTTTTTATCAAAGGAATATTTATTTTGATAATTTATGATGATCCCTTTGTTGGCTCTTTTAGAAATCTCATCAATGAGACACTCAGTGTTTTCCTCAAATTGTTCCACAAATTTTCCTTTTCCTTTGTTCTGCTGACTTGGCCTTTTGCTTTGGTACTGCATTGCTTTATTTTCTCCATTATTGTTATTCTAAATTTCCTTCTTTGAACTATGTGCCATTTTTCCTCTTTTTGTTGATACTTCTTGTGTTGTTGCTCCTTTGTCTGACGTATCCCTCCATCACTGGAGGCCTCTTTCTCTTGGCGGTCAATTTCAATTTGAATTTCTTTTTGTTGATTCTCTGGCAGGTTGCCTTTTTCATTCTCTTCCATTTCACAAGTTGGACTCAAGTGGCCTACTTTGCCACATGTAAAGAAAAACTCTAAACTGAGTTCATATACAATTTGCTGAACTCTCTGACCGATACTTATTGTTTTCTTCAGGGGCATGGATGTATCCACCCCTACACATAATCTTGCATGTCTTCCTATTTTTTCTTGTGAAGTGTGTCCATCAACCTTAATAGGTTTCCCTATTCCTTTGCCTATTTTTAAAAGCGCCGCTTTCTCATAGTACTCAACAGGCAACTCTGGTAGTTGGATCCAAATTGCCATATCTGGAAAAGGTCCTTTAGATGGAAGATAATTTGGCTTCCGTTGTTGGATAGCCAAATAGTATAAACCAAGGACCTCCCGCAATTGCAATCAAATAATCCTCTGGAGATCTGGTTCTAATTATATGGCATCCTTTACCTAGATCAATGGAAGTGATCTGATTCTCGAGCTTCCACAATCCCTGTAGATGTTTTTCAACATTTGGGATTGTTTTTGTGTAACCTACCGTTTGTATGATCAAAGTATCTTTCCAAAGCTCTTCAAGTTCTTTTTGCGTAAAGTTTATCTTCTGTTGCGCATCTTCTATTCCTTCCATGTCATTCATCATCTCTGTCATCTCTGCATCACCTCCCAAGTCTTCTACCTCAGCAAACCATTCGTTGAAGAATTCGTGAGGTGAATTATGTTTCAAAACTCCCTTGAACGATTTTTGTACACTTTGTTTTGTCGGTGCGTGATTATTGGCATGAACTCCTTCTTTGATCCTGCTACTACCTTCTTGGTCACGTTTACCCTGACTTCTTCATGTCTCTTGCTCCATTCCTTGTTTCACTGCATCATTATTTTGATATGTACAAGTCTGATTGTTTTTTGTAATTTTTTTGGTATCTTTATTTTCTTTCTTCTTTTTGATTTTTCAGAACATAAACTTTTTTCTTTTGATCCATGCTAGTTTTTGTTGTAGAGAATTGAAAAGAACCAAAGTTTTCTTGCTTAGCGGTGTGAGATTGTGAATTTTGAAACGAAGCTGAGATCCTGCTAGCGGTGTTTAATTTGTCTGGGATGGATATCTCAAGTTTATACCGCTGTGAAGAGGTTTCAGTGGTTGAAACTTGTATACCAACAATAGATGGTGGAATGTGATATGTCAGGTTTTGTAAATCCTTATGTTTATCATCTAAGTGAGGTAGTTTCGGTGGTGGTGGAAGAGGCTCGTTGTCACTTAGGTTGTTGGACATGTTTCGGTGGTGGTATAAGTTACTTCATATCTCACTCTAATTTCTTGTTTATTCTTTCCGAATAGATCCATATTATCCACAATTTTCTTCTTAAAATTTTCCAAATTATGAAGTGGATATGAACCTAGGTCACATAGAGCGGTCAAAAACCTCAACGATTTATGCTCGAAGCGCGCTCTATCGCTCTAAGAGCGCAGAGCGCACTTTAGATCGCTCTAGGAAGGACTAATTCACGTTTTACTAACCTTCTAATTCGTTTCTGTCATTTGACATAGTGTTGGTCCATTTAAACAACAAGAAAAGACTAGAGGGGGGGGTGAATAGTCTTTTCAAACTTTCATCGTTTAAAACTTTCTCAGCAAGTGCTTATTACTTTTCAGTAATGAGTTTGCTGATACTTAACTTTATCAGCAAGCGCAAGTTACTTTGCAGTAACTAGGTTTGCTGATACTTAAAATCAGAGAGCGGAAGTCTTTGATACAATAAGTGCTCTTTTAGTAAATGACGGTTTCAGCAAGTGATGTGAGTGACTGTGTACAGATAGATATGATTTGCTGAAAACTAAATACAGTACGAAAATCACAAAAACACTTTTATAATGGTATCTGAGAGTGGCGTAATCTCTCAACTAATCCACTTTGTCCTTTCTAGGACTGAATCCACTAAGATAAGATTGAGGTTCCTTACAACACCTATCTAGAGCGATTCAAACAGAAACCAAAGCACACTTGCTTCGTCCCCAACCTAATCTAGAGAACGTAACCTTGTTCTCCACCAAACTTGGTACTTTTAATCAGCAAAACTATGCTCGATTAAGTTCCCCCTGAATATCACGCCTGAAATGGTGTATTTTCAGTTAGAGAGGTTTGGGATGAGATAACTTAATTATAACTTATTCAGTTACAACAAGTAATCTAAGAAACAAAACTTTGAATACTTTGCAGTAAACAAGTTTGATTGTTTCTGGTGTCAAGACTTGTTCTTGTTCGAAAGAAAGAAAGAACACTTAACTAATTTCTTAGCCGTGTAAGTTCTACTTCTTCACAAGTAGCTTTTTCAAGCTTTAAGTCTCGGAACGGATCAATGGCA
>JAHHQI010000551.1:0-12305 GCA_028274465.1 Plantago ovata | reverse complement strand
AGCCCGAAATTGATCTAAGTCTCGATTTTAATTAATAAACCCAAATTAACATAATCCAAAACTAACATTCAACTATAACAACTAATATCTACTTAATACTAACATACATTTCCATAATTTAAGAAATCCCCAAATTAACAAAATCCCAAAATCGATTCATTACTCAATTTTAACAACAATCAACTACACATTTAAGCAAAATAGACTTGTATCAACTACTATGTAACATACATTTGACAATTTAACAAATAATTGGATAATTCCCATATTAAAAATCAAACAAGGGTTAGAGTTCATACCTTTGATTTTGCACAAATTGACCAAAAAACTTTGAATTGAAGGTTGTTCCTTGTTGCTTGTGCAATAAGCTTCAATTTGCTACCAAAATGGATGAAAATGGTGGAGTTTTGAAGGAGAAATGGAGATGAGAAGAGAGAAAAACGGAGAAGAAGAATGGAGGAAGAAGAAGAACGGAGAAGAAGAAGAATGCCGGTGCGATATAGTGAAGCTTACCGACGGATAACGTTATCCGTCGGTAAGCTTTGTTTTTTTTTTTAATTTTTTTTTATTAAAACTGGTAATTCAGCGACGGATAACGTTATCCGTCGCTAAATTACCGACGGATAGGTCCTCTTTAGCGAAGGATGACGAACAAAGTGGTCAACTTTGTTCGTTATGACGAACAAAGTGGTCAACTTTGTTCGTTATCCGTCATCCGTCGGTAACGGGGACCGATCCGTCAGTAAATACCGACGGATAAAATAAAGACTTTATTTTATCCGTCGGTATCCGACGGACTTTTTGTAGTGAAAGTGGGATGGACCGTATGTCATCAAAGAAGCCTACACTAACGGTGCATACAAACTTGTCACTGAGGATGGGTTGAGAATCGGTCCCATCAATGGAAAATTCTTGAAGCGATACTACCCATAAACAAAAATATATATATATATATATATATATATATATATATATATATATATATATATATATATATATATATATATATATATATATATATATATATATATATATATATATATATATACATATCAAAAAAAAGTGCCCTCAAATAAACAGGGGTACATAAAAAAAAAAAAAAAAATTGCCCTCAAAATAAACAGGGGTACATAAAAAAAAAAGAAGAAAAAGTGCCCTCAAAATAAACAGGGGTATATAAAAAAAAAAAAGAAAAAGTGCCCTAAAAATAAATACGGGTACATAAAAAAAACAAAAAAGTGCCCTCAAAATAAACAGGGGTACATGAAAAAAAAAAGTGCCCTCAAAATAAACAGGGGTACACATTACAAGAAAACAGCCAAATAGAGACGGATTAGTAGCGACGGATTCGATCCGTCGCAAAATAGCGACGGATCGGTGATTTTAACGACGGATACAAATCTGACCGGTAATTAGCGATGAGTTTATCCGTCGCTAAATTTGCGACGGATAGGTTTATCCGTCGCAAAATTTAGAGACGGATAAGCTTATCCGTCTCTATATGAGTTGACCACTTTTTAATTAAAAAAAAAGAAAAATCATTAAATAAAATATAGCGACGGATAAATCTATCCGTCTCTAATTTAGTTGACCAAATTTTAAAAAATAAACAATATATATAGTTTTAGCGACGGATCGGTGCTCATCCGTCGCTAATATAAAAAAATAAAAAAATAAAAAGAAAAAGGATAAGATCAGATCTAGATCTGATCAATTCATCACTTCCCATTTTTTCTTTCTTCCTCTCTATCTCTACTCTACCATCCACTACAAGGAAAACTGATTTTAGCGACGGACACCATCCGTCGCTATATGTTAGCGATCCGTCACTAAACACCAATAGTGACGGACGCGACGGAAAGTCCGTCGCTAAATATGACGTCGCGAAAAGTGGCGTCGCTAAAAAATAAAGAGACGGTTAATATTATCCGTCGCTATATGTGGCGACGGTTCATTTTATCCGTCGCTATATTGTAGTTGACCAACATAGAGACGGATGACTTTATCCGTATCTATAAATAGCGACGGATTATGTTATCCGTCGCTAAAGCTAAGGGGCACGTGTCATTCCCTTGCGAGGGGAATTTGGCGACGGATAAACTAATCCGTCGCTAACTTCTCTGATTTTTTTTTTTAAATTGATTTTTTGTTTTACTGAATTTATGTGAAAAATTGTTATTTTAACTCAACATTGAGTACGACTAACAAAATATATACGATTGATTCATTTTACGATAATCGAAATTTCAATAAAAAAACTAAAAGTGTACGTACAAAGAAACTAAAAGGTACTGTTGAAGGGTAATTCGTGTTTCTTTCTAAGTTCGCAATGAGTCGCTAGTCTAAGTCATTCTAGTTCTTCTTCTTGTAGTATCACTCTGAGATAGGAAATGAGCCTTCTTGTAGCTTCCTCGTACCTGAAATAGACTAGAGGGGGGGGTTAGTGACTCTTGCCCGGTCTGTAAGGTATCAGACCGGAGAGGCGACTTTACGAGTAGGGAGTTGTGAGGCTTCCCTAGTATGCGTAGTAAATGTGGTGTTCGAGTGGTGCTATTAATGCTTACTGTTGAGGAGTAAATGAGGCCTTTATATACTTGTGGCCCTTCAACTTCCGGTCGCGTAGGATCACGCCACGTGTACGGCTAGGATTGAGGCCTTCCTCGGCCCAGGCCCATTAAGGAGGTCCGTGGGCCTTGGCCCAAGGGAGCAACCCTGGCTGGTCGCTCAGGGGTCCTCGTACCTTCCTTGTGCGTGGAGATGCGAGTAGTGTCCTGCTCAGTTTCTGTCAAGGAGCGTTACCTTGACGTAAGGTCTCCTCGAGCCCGAGAGATGCTCCTCGAGCTCACTGGCAGCTTTGTCCTTGTGAGGAGCTTATTTTGAGGGTTGTCCTCCCAGTGATGGTCGGACCTTATGTTGGTCGATCCACACCTTAGTGACATACTTGGGTGTGGTCGTGCCCTTTGAGGGACGGCCTATGATGCTTTGTCGCGCTCTTAGACCGCTCCAGTTCGTACATGCAGACTGGACATATTTCAACACTAACATATGTCCCCCTAGTTTCCAAGTATCTTTGTAGAAGATAGTTGAGGAACTATGTTGAAGTAGAGGTCGAGCAGAGCCTCGACTAGTAGTAGGCGAAAAAAGATTTCCGTATTCGCACCTTGGTATCTTTCCCTCCTCCTATCTCTCCCTCCCCCCCCCCTTTTTATAGGGTGCGAGCAGACGTTGCTCGGACCGTATGAAAAAGAGGTATTTTTGCTGGGAAAAGATCGGATCCGGGTAAGTATTCCTTGGTGGAATGGAATGACTTCCTGCCGCTTTTTCTTTGCAAAGTATCTCGCGGAGAGATACTTGTGTAAAAGGAATGGAATGATTTCCTGCCGCTTTTTCTTTGCAAAGTATCTCGCGGAGAGATTCTTATGTAAAAGGAATGGAATGACTTCCTGCCGCTTTTTCTTTGCAAAGTATCTCGCGGAGAGATACTTGTGTAAAAGGAATGGAATGACTTCCTGCCGCTTTTTCTTTGCAAAGTATCTCGCGGAGAGATACTTGTGTAAAAGGAATCTCGAGGAGAGTATCTTCATGAGCAGCTCCTCGATCCACTGAGACGTGTCCGTCGATTTTTCGCTTTTCTAACATTTTTCTCAATGTTGTCTCGAGGAGGACAGATCATGGTCGTCGATCTGTCTCTGTGTGTCTCGAGTAGGGTGGTGCTCGCGCTGTGAATTGACTGCCGTGGTTAGGTAATTCGCTCCGAGCTTGGGAACTGTGCCCGCTCCAGAGCGGGAGCGTGGAGGGCATAACTGGTAATTCGCCAGGCGGCCGTGATCTGGACCGTTGATCTTGGGTACGTGGTCGGTCCGGATGGCGCGAGGGCATGCGTCGTTTCGTATCCCCGAGATACCCTTCTATAAATAGGTCAACACTCGGTCATTCCACACTTTTCGCAATCCGAATATTCAGAGCTAAAAAGAGAGAGCGAGGAGAACTTTAGTGATCGACGAGTGTGAGTGATCGAGCCAAGTGACGCGCGAGGAGCTTTTTCGGTGTGCAGAACCCGATTTTCAGGCGAGTTTCCGACGTTTCCGGCCTTCTTTCCGGTTTCAAACCTTCATCCACGTAACAACAAGTAAGTTTTCTTCATTCACATTGCGGTTACTTGCTTTTAATCGCTTCTTTTTTGCCTCTTTTTGCCTTATATTTTCTGCTTTCTTGCTTTCTTGCTTTTCGGTTTTGCCCTTTGTATTTATCTTTCGCCCTTTTTGATTTCGCCTTCCCGGAATGATGTTATCTGAATAATCACCGGTGGATGACGGCCTAAGAACGGCCTTGGACCTAATAAACAGTAAATGGACCTGTAACCGGACTGTAACGGAATCGAATTGAACCGATTTGACTTGCATGGCCGTAGAAGTAGTTCCCCCTTGTGTTTCTATTACTTTGCTGTAAACCCCCTTGTCGCCTCCTCCTTAGAATAAGGCTGTAACTGTAACTGTAGGATTCCTCTGTTTCCTCGAGCGGTTGGTCGCTCGGTTGCTCTTCGATTTTTATATACGCATGCTCGCTTTTTATAAGTCTTCGCATTTTTTCTTCGCTTTGCACTTGTATTTTTTCTTTGCTTGCTTTGTTTGTTTATGATATGTCCTCGCTTTCTTACTTTCCTCGTCGATTCTTATTGCTCCTCGATCGTACTGACTTGTGTTTATTCTCTTGCAGCTTATTGGTTCCAGTGGATAATGTCGAAGACTTTAGCCGCAAAGGAGGAACAGAGGAGGAAGCAGAGGTTGGCCAACAAACAAACGAAGATCCTCGGTTCTTTGAACTTGAACCCTCCTCGAAATGCCGCGCATCATCGTGATGCTTTAGTGCAGGAGGGGCTCGACACCAGAGAGAACCCTGTGGAGGCCATCAAGAGGGCCGAGGAGGCTGCGAAGAGGGCCAAGGAGGCTAAGGAGGCCGAGGAGGAGGCTCTGAATACCATTGAGGCGGAGAAGAGGCCTGAGAGGCCAGTGGCGAAGAAGGGAGCGAGGAAGCTCACCCTCGGGGAAAACAATGAACCTGCCCGGAAAAAGGGTAAGGTGGCCGCTTCTGGCGACGAAGTGAAGCGGCTCATCCAAATGAGCGACCTTGACAGGGCACATGAGCTGAGCATGTGCTCGCTCCAGGTATTTTTCTCCCTTTCTTTCGTTGTAAAATCTCTTAAGTGTAAATTTTATTCTCCTCGCTAACTGTGACTTCTTTTTGCAGCTCGAGAACTTGAAGGAGGCCTATGGCCAAGTTGCTGCTGATCGGGCCGATATAGGGGTCGTGATCGAGGACCTCGAGAAGAAGCTTGCTGCTTCAGAATCGAAAGCAAAGGTCTCGGAGGCTGAGGCCGGGCGGCTGAAAATAAAGGTGGACGAGCTCGAGAAGGAGCTGTCCCGGGAGAGGTCGAGGAGCAAGAGCTTCAAGGGTGCCTACGCTACTTTATCCATTTGCATGGAGAAGTTCAAGGCAAGCATCCTGTCCTTCCTGAAAGGAAGCCGAGTCGCCGCTGCTCGTGACTTCATGTCCTCGGTCACCTATAAGCTGGCCCAGAGAGACGTGCAAGTGGCGTCGCGCGAGGAGGGCTTCTTCTTGTGTTGGCCAGCTGAAGAGGGTCAACTTGCTCCCGGCCGACTTCGATCCTGATTATCGCGAGGACCTGCACCCTGGAAGGCGCGAAGATCTTACTCCTTACCCTGATGAGGAGATTACCGAGGAGATGCACGAGGCGTGCGAATTCGGCGAGCTGGTGACCGACCCTGAAGTCCCATATCCTAGCAAGCCAGCTTACCTTCCTGCCTGGGTGCCCGAGTGCTTGAGGAGCGGGATCATCTATCCGTTCGAGAAGGCAGCTCTTCGGAACGCTGCTTGGGTAAAGTTGAGTGATCCGGTCCTTGGGAGGGCAGCCGACTTCATCGAGCCCGAGCTCACTATGTATCAGAAAGCGATTGAAGAGGCTCAAGCTCAGGAGCGAGACGACGCTGAAGGCCATGAACAGAGCTCCGTGCGAGGAGCTACTAGCGCGACCACCCCGGTCACTGAATTCACTGATAGTCGCACTCGTTAGGACCGGGGAGCCTCCTTGAAGACCGAGTATGCTCGGGCCTGTTGTAATCTTTTCATTTCTGTACTTGCGTTTATTTCCGAACAATTTTCATTTGGCCCTTTGTGGCACTCCTCGAAACATAAGTGTTTGTAACATAATTTTTTCTGTTGTTGTTTCATCGCTACTCTTTTCTTTCAATAAAATGTATTGCTCTTCGCTTTCTTACTTATACTTGTGTTCTTACTAATTCCAACCTTTGTTATGACGTATAACTTGGATAGAGTAGTTAAACACGTATAAGTTAGAATCGAGAACCAATGTTCTTCGCTACAAGCTCTTCGAACTATCAACGTAGATTCTTCGCTTCTCGATCGTTTCGACCACTTAGGAAAGAATTCTAAGTGTTGAACTTAGAAAAATTTCCAAGTGTTGAGTTAGAAAGACTGGAGGTCGCTCTCCTCGATCACTTCCGTCTCTTCACTTTTTTCTTCTTTGAATGGTTCCCTGATAAAAACTCTCATAGAGTTTGGAGGGCGGGGAGGGTTCCCCTTAATCATGGAAATCGAATAGCTTGTATGTCGGTTAAGTAAGCTTTGCTCGATCGAATAGTCTTATTTTTTGAGTATAGTAGCTCTATACTTGAACATTTTCTTGTTGAAAGATAGACATTGTATTGATTTGTCGGAAATGCAATTACAATGGGGGCTCTTCGGCCGGCTTGCTTACAAAAACTTCTTAACAAAAACAAGGGGTGCCTCTCACTTGGACCAGTGAGGAATCCTTCTCGGTCTATTTCCCATGGGTTCTTCCAAAAAGCTTTTTTTTTTCCCCTACAACTTCAAGCGTAGAATCTCTGGAGGTTAGAAGTATTCCATGGGTTCTTTAGTACTCTTCCCTCCATGTCTTGAAGACGATAACTTCCATTGGACCTTGCTTCAATTATCTTGTAGGGGCCTTCCCAATTGGGTTGCATCTTCCCAACTTTGCCCAGGATGTCCGCTCTTCGGAGTACTAGGTCCCCTACTTGGAAGTCTCTCTCTCTTACGCCTTTGTTGTAGGTCTTTGCGATGAGTGCTTGATATCTGAGGATATTGGCCAAGGCGTTCGTCCTCGCTTCACTGATTGTCTCCAGGTCGAAGAGTCTCTCTGTATGATTGTCCTCGGGTTGATACCCTTGGATTCTGAGGGTTTCCACCGCCACTTCTGCTGGTATGACCGCCTCGGACCCGTAAACTAGCGAGAAGGGAGTCTCTCTTGTAGCTGTTTTTGAAGTAGTGCGGTATGCCCACACTACTCCATCAAGCTCGTCGACCCAGTCCTTGTTGGTGGCGAACCTCTTCTGCAAGTTGTTGACGAGGATTTTGTTGACGGCTTCTGTTTGCCCATTGGATTGAGGATGTCCTACAGAGGTATACCTCCTCTCAATCTTCATTTCCTTGCACCATTCATTGAATCTTTGGCCACAAAATTGAGCACCATTATCCGAGATGAGGACCCTTGGCAAGCCAAATCGACACACGATGTTCCTCCATACGAAGTTCATCACTCTTTGTTCGGTGATGGTAGATACTGCCTCAACTTCCGCCCACTTGCAAAAGTATTCGACCGCAACAATGATGAACTTCTTTTGACCCGTGCCTCTTGGAAAGGGACCGACTATGTCGATGCCCCATATGTCGAAAGGGTAAGTGATGGCGATGGGCATGAGAGGTTTCGCCGGGACGTTGATCAAATTGGCGTGCAATTGACACTCCTCGCACTTTCTCACAAATTGGGCAGCGTCTTCGCGAACAGTGGGCCAGTAGTATCCTTGTCGAATGACTTTTTGCGCGAGGGTTCTTCCTCCTGCATGGTCTCCGCAACTTCCTCGATGCATTTCTCCAAGAAGTTTTTGAACTTCATGCTCGGCGACGCATCTCAAGTAGACTCCCTCGAAAGACCTTTTGTACAAGTAGTCTCCTTGCATGATGTATCGAGGAGCTTTTCCCTTGATTCTCCTTGCTTCAGCCTTGTCACGAGGAAGGCTTCCATTTTGAGATATGTTGTTATCTCTTGCATCCAATTCGGTTGATCGTCAATTGCCAAGACGTTTGGCTTTGATGACCACAAAGATGATGCGTTGATTCTCATGAGTATCACGTTCCGGGTATCAACTCCTCCGGAGGCTGAAGCATACTTTGATAGGGCATCTGCCCTTTGATTGAGATCTCTTGAGAACTTTTCAATCTCACAACTTTCAATTTTTGAATTTCTTCCGTGATGGCACTCTTGTACTCAGCCAGTGAGTCTTTCTTGGTTCTGAATTTCCCCGAGATTTGCTTCTCGGCCAGTTGGGAATCGGTGAAGAGATGTAGCTTCTTCACTTGCAATGACTTTGCCATACGTAGAGCTATGAGGATGGCTTCATATTCTGCTTCATTGTTGGAGACCGGGAAACTAAGAGTAACGGCGTACTCGAGTTCAGCCCCTCCGGGACTCTTGAAGTATATTCCTATCCCACCATTTTTTCCTGATGAGGATCCATCAACATGAAGAATCCAGACGTCTCCATGGTCGACTAATTCTTTGGGTTTTGGAGAGACGGTCTCCGCATCCTTTGGCTCGTCGGTTTTGTCTGTCAGGAACACTTCATGCCTTTTCCTTTTGGTTTGGGACATCGCCTTAAGCTCTTTTAAAGCATCTTCTAGAGCTTGCATCGGGTTGTTTTGATGGGGTTGCTCTTCGACCATCATCAAAGCACTCTTTGTTTCCGAAGAGTTTTCCTCTGAAGTTCCTTTTGAGGATACTCCACGAGGAAGTCGGCTATGACTTGTGCTTTCTTGGCCACGGGTGCTTGGTAGTCGATGTCGTACTCACTTAGTTCAATCGCCCATCTTGCCATTCTTCCCGAATTTTCGGGTTTTCCGAGGACTTGCTTGAGAGGTTGCTTTGTCAAAACAACAACCTTGTGAGCACCAAAGTAGGGTTTTAACCTCCTTGCAGTATAAACGAGGGCAAAGGAAGGCCTCTCGATATCCATGTACCGCGTTTCAGCCCTGGCAAGTACTTTGCTCAAGTAGTAGATGGGCAAGTGGTCGTTCCCTGGATTCGCACCAAGACCGAGCTGATAGCTTCCCCGGTTGCTGCTAAGTACAAATAGAGTACCTCTCCTTCTATGGGTTTCGACAATAGAGGAGGAGCGAGTAAGTATTCTTTCAGCTTCTCGAAGGCTTCCTCGCACTCCTTCGTCCACTCGAAGTGGCTGCTCTTTCTCAACACCTTGAAAAAAGGTAGATTTTTCTCGGCAGACCTGAGATGAATCTACTCAATGCAATTGATTTTCCAACCAATTGTTGCACCTCATTGATGGATTGAGGTTGTGGAAGATCGAGGATGGCCTTTATCTTTTTGGGGTTTGCTTCTATTCCTCTCTCTGTCACCATGTAACCGAGGAACTTCCCCCCTTTGACTCCAAAGGTACACTTCGCTGGGTTGAGCTTCATGCCATACTTTCTCAAGATTGAGAAGCATTTTGCCAGGTAACCTACATGTTGCTCCTCGGTCTTGCTCTTGACGAGCATGTCATCGACATATACCTCCATTGTTTTACCCAGCTCTTCTTTGAACATCTTGTTAACCAACCTTTGGTAGGTCGCTCCGGCGTTCTTAAGACCAAATGGCATCACGTTGAAGCAATACACATTGCCGTTAGCGAGAAGGCAGTCTTAGGCACATCATCTTTGGCCATTTTGACCTGGTAGAAGCCCTGGTACGCATCCATGAAACTCAGGAGGGCGCATCCAGCGGTGGAATCGACCAGCTGATCGATCCGTGGGAGAGGGTACGGATCCTTCGGGCAAAACTTGTTGAGCCTTGTAAAATTGTTGCACATTCGCCATTTCCCCGGACCCTTCTCCACGAGGACCACATTGCATACCCAGTCGGAGTATCTCACTTCCTTGATGTGGCCGGCTTTAAGAAGCCTTTGTACTTCCGCTTCTATGATGGCATTATCTTCCGCACTGAAGTCTCTTCGCTTTTCTCTAATGTGGGTGATCGATGGGTCTACGTTCAGACGGTGAACGGCGACACGTGGGTCGATCCCCTTCAGGTCCTCGGTATTCCATGCGAAGATATCGTTGTTATCCTTCAAACATTGGATGAGTTTCATCCTGACTTCAGTGGCCATCTCTGTGCCAATTTTTGTGACCTTGTCGGCACTTCCTTCGACAATTTGGATTTCTTCTAGGGCTTCTCTTGCTTCAATTTTGTTTTCCTCAAAGAATTTCTTCTTTTTGGAAGAGGGTGGGACTGGTGGAATCACTTGGTACTCCTCGAGCTCCTTAACAGCTCCTACTAGAGTATCCTTGTCTTTCTTCATGATTGCTTTTCTTCGCCTAAGTGACGGACTTGGCTTTTTTAATTTTCTCTTCACTCGCCGAACCGTGTAGAAACGATAAGGCGCATTGTGAACAAGGGGTGTCTCCTCGGATGACTGCCCGGGGTTGGGTTCCCCAATGGAAACCCTCGAAGTGAACTTGGCTGACATAGTGTAGCATTCCCATGCTTCTCGTATGTCTCCTACTTCTTGTCCAATTCCCAAAGGAGTGGGAAATTTCAGCTTGTTGTGGACTGTGGACACTACGGCTCGGAATTGAGAGAGACCGGGTCGGCCTAGGACTGCAAAATAATCAAATGGCATATCGACGACCACAAAAGGAACCTGTTGAGTCACTCGTCTAGGAGCGCTACCCATTGACACCGTGAGGTTGATCATTCCGAGCGGCATGATAGGTTGTCCTCCGAATCCTACCAATGCGCTCCTCACTTCTCTGAGCCCTTCCCTTGGGTTCATTTGCATCCTTTTCAAGGTTCCGGTGAAAATCAAGTTTGCCGAGCACCCGTGTCGACGAGGATTCTACCCAACTTGTAGGATTGAACATCCAAGGAAACTACAAGTGGGACGCAAGGATCATAGATGTTCCCTCCTCCGGCATGCTTCAGAGGTATCTCGCTATCATCGAAAGAGATAACGTTGGTTCCCGGTCGCGCGGCTTGAGCATACTTCACATCTCGGGCCCTAAGGTTGTCCGCCGTAATCTCCCTTTGATTACAAGTGTCTCCGCCGGCGGGTCCTCCCGCAATTGTGAGAGTGCGGATGCTTCCATTTACGGGGCGGTTCTCATAATTGTTGTAATTATGAATGTCGTCGTCCTGAGGGTTTCCTTGGTAAGGGTGCTCGCTCCCACTTCGAGGAGGTGGGGGCAGGAGTGCCAGGGGTTCCTCCTTCCGGATGTAGTTAACCAATTGACCGTTACGTATCATCCTCTCAATCTCGTTCTTGAGCTCGACACATTCGTCTGAGGTGTGCCCTTTCCCCTGTGAAACTTGCAAAATTTTCTGAGCTCTTGTTCCTTTGATTTTCCTTAATCGGGGGTGGCCACGAGACGTCTAGCTTCCTCGAGACTATATAGTTCAAGATGTCGGATCTTGGCCTATTCAAGTCTGTGTAGTTGCTATATCGTCTTGGAGGTGACCTTCTGGGAGGAGACCTCTTGTCTCTGAAATCGTTTCTTGAGTTGCCCTCCTTGATCAACAAAATTTTTGTCTTTCCTCTGCTTCCCGGGATTTTGGGGGGAGGAGGGTACTCCTTTTCTTTTTCTTTTTCTTTCCCTTTTTCCTTGGGAAGATTGGTTCTCACGGTGACCGTTTTTCGGAATTCCTCAGCCTCGAGGAAATCCTTGCAAACTTTGGCAAGTTGTGCTTCATTCTCCACACACGATGCTGAGAGTACATCTTGGAATTTGATGTTGGTAGTGTTACCATACAAATATTCTTTCCTCTCATTGATCGAAGATCTTCGACTTGGAGGGCTGCTTCATGAAAGCGATTGATGAAGTCCCTCAAGTCTTCATTGTTTCTCTGAACAATTTCGGCCAAGTACCTCACCCGTCTCTTGGCGTTCATTACCTTCTCGAATCGTTTAGAGAACTCCTTACAGAGATCCTATATGACTTGATGGATCGGGAGGGAAGGCGCGACCACCCTCATGGCTTCTCCGAGAGAGTTTAGCGGAAGAGGAGTGCCTTGGTTCTTGAGTCATGACCGTAAGCATCCATTTTAGTCTGCCAAATCTTAACCAAGTAGGTCCTTAGGACAACTTGTCCATCATAGCTTTCGCCGGTGGGGGAACCTCTTCACTTTTGGCTCTGGTGGCTTCTGATTTCATCACATAAAGGGCTCGGCTCTTGTCTTG
>JAHHQI010000550.1:0-12353 GCA_028274465.1 Plantago ovata | reverse complement strand
AATAAATAATCACTTGGCAGAATTGCTGAAACAGGTATTCAGCAAGCCAAAGTATTCATGTCAAAAGACCAAGTCACTGATTTCTTCTAAGAAATGATAAGTCACAACATGATGCGAACCAGGCTTCAACAATTATTCCTTCAAAACAGGTATTTGTTAGGAAACTTGATCACTTGCTGAGACAGGAACTCAGTAAGTGAAAGAACCTAAGGATTGCTGAGACGGGTACTTAGACAATCAAAAGATACTGAAACAGGTATTCAAGTATCAAAGGAATTTTCTGAAACAGGAATTCAGAAAAAGAGCAAAATCTCATCTCTCAGATTTTACCAAAGGATGTCTCAAATTGCAAAAAGAATTTACTGATACGGGAAATCAGAAATATCTTTTAAACTTAGAAATTATGAGATATCTAGTAAGGGGGAACTTTCAGCAAGTAGCTAGATTGTTAATTCAAACTCGCTGAAAAGATTCTTGTCTATTTCAGCAAGCAATCTATCCCTTATTACTCGTTAAAATCAATTTGTGACGTTAAGCTGGCACAGATAAACTCGCAATAAATCATGACATGAAATTCAATCGTGTGCCATGTGTTAAAAGGAGTTATTAATCTAACGGCTAACAAAACAAAGAGAGAGAGTGCTCTGACGGTTTTAGTTAGTGGGCACTACGCATTCAATGCAAAGGCTCCACTATCTCCAGTGTTTCTCTGTTTTACCCTTGCTGAGAACTCAAATCGATTGAGTTTTCACACACCAGAGACACTATATAAAGAAGGAGTTAGAGAAATGACAAATTCTTTAACTCACATTTCCTTTCTCTGCAATTTCTAGCCTGAAACTACTGTACCTCCGATCAAAAAGCAAACTATCTTTTTCGTACAATTTCTTGCTCTATATAAAGAAATGGCTCCCAAGAGACAGTCATCTAAGTCCTCAAAATCGTCAAAGGTTGACAGTGCTGAAACAGGCATTGCTCGGTGACTGCTCCGGTGACTTCTCTGACCCAAAACACAGCGAAAGTTGTGTTGAAAAACGACCGAATCACTGAAAAACCTATGCCTCCGTCATATCTTGACACTGCAAAGTGTGAGATGTTGATGCAATGGGGAGGATTCGCAAAAGAAAAGTACATTTAGGTACTTTTATGAACAAGAACTTGATGACCAAAATGAAGAGGCGTGAGTTCATCAAGCAGCAAGGCCTCATGAACTTTATCTCTGCTCGCACTAAGCAAGTGAGCATGATTGATACTATGGAGTTCTACAACAATGCAGAAATCCAGTCCCTTACAGACAGTAATGGAGTCACTGAAAAAGTGATCTACTTACTGTTCAGAACACGCAAATCGTCCTGAAATGGACTGATTTAGCGGAGATTTTTCAGATTCCAACCAATGGAACTGAAGACGACGTCACTGCCACTGACGAAGAAATTGAAGCTTTCTACAGTGACGTCAGAAATGCAAAAATGAAGAAAGGCGAGATAGCTCCCGTGACTTGGACAAAGCACGTTAAGAGAAAGCATCTCTGTCCTTCACTTGGTCTAGTAGCTCTGCTACTGATTAAAGTTCTTGACTCCCAAGTGGAGGAATTGACCAAGTAGGCCTGAGAAGATGGCCATTGCTGATGCATATCATGAGAATAAATCGGAACTTAACTGGGCTAAGTACATTTTCAACAGGCTTGTTGATTGTGTTACTAAGTTTAAGGTAAAGGTAGAAGACAACAAGGTCTCACCTTCCTTTCCAGTTATGTATGGAATCAAGATATGCTATATCCTTGAACATTTCAGGATTCAGCTAAGAAACCCATTGCCAATCAAGAAATCTGTGTGCAATGTGGGAAGTCTTTCTACAAGCAGAATGTACCTAAGATTGCTGGAAAGAAATCCAAGAAGACAACAACTGCAAATGTTGTCAGCACAAGCCAGCAAGAAAGGTATACAACAGCTGCAGATGTTACCACTCAGCAACTTAGAGATGAAACTGCTGTTGGTGGTGGTAACACAAATGAAACTGCTGTAGAAAATCAACAAGGTACGTGTACAAAGCCGTTGCTGAAAATGCAACAATAGATGACTCTGGGAAACTGGAGAAATCTAAAAGAAAAAGAGGAAAGCTGATGATGACACTCAGACTGCAGCGTCATCAGCAAATCCCGTACCTAAGAGGAAACGGACAAGTAACAAAAGAAAGAAGACACTGGCTTCTCAGTCAGTCCCAATGTCCAAGACTCCTCAGTCAATTCCCAGACAAATGCTGAAACGCATTTGCCAGTAGATGTTGCTGAAATAATTACTGAAACATACATCAGCAATGTTGAAGTGTTTGCGGAAGCCTTCAACAATCAACTTAACGTTGATAACTCTACTGAGAATAGACCACAAGGCAGTGGAAATGAAATTCCTGCCCAAGTCCCAGATATCTACATTGTAGATAATCTAGATGATCAAACCATGGAACCAGTAAGCGACATTGCTGCTGATCTGCAAAGAGCGGCACTTGCTGATGCTGCTGAACAGATGGTTGCTGAACAAGCAACTCATCAAGTTGCTGAAACCCAGCTTGCTGATGGACCAGTTGCTGAGATAGCAATGGTTCCAGTTCCTGAAGTTGCTGAAACTCAAGAAGCATATTCAAAGACGCATCTCTTGATGCTGAGAATGCTGGCCCAAGTTCACCCAAGACTTCAATTGACAAAGTCCAGCTTGTACTGGAAGATTTAAGCAAACAAATGGAGTTGGAGATTGAAGAATCATCCAACAAGTCAATTGAACTCTTCATGACAAGCAGTGAGCTTAAAGGTCAAGTGCTTCTGCTCAACTTGTCAATTCAGAGACAAGGGAGATTGCTGAAACCGCACAGCTTTCTCAGTTAGAGCAAACTCAGAAGTCTGCTGAAGAAACAGTCCAAGAAGCTGAAGAAACTGTTAATGCTGAAAGGACTGAGCCACAACCTGTCCTTCCTAAGCAGGTAGTTAATTCAACCATCAGTAAAACTTCAAATTCTGAAACTTATTCTTTTGCTAATATTATACTATCTCTACAGACTTCTCAAGATACAAGTCAGATGGTTGCTGAAGCCTCTGAACCAGAACCAACACTCCTGCTCAGCAGGTAGTTAATAATTTTGGTATAAAAACTAAGTTTGATAGCTTAGTACTTGTGTCTAATTTTAATTTATTTCAGGATGAACAAATGGAGGATGCTACCCCATCTCCTCATGGAATGGAAATTGTACTACATGAGCTTGCTGACTCTCAGCAGGTAAATCATGTTTCAGATTTAAACTCTAAAACAATTCTCCAAACCAATCATGATCTAAATAAAATTCTTTTTCAGGCTCAAAAGGAGACCACTGAAATGGTACTCATCACTGAAGATCAGCAAGTAAGTTCTGAAGAACTTTACTTGAGCTTCAAGAGGACAACTTTGTCTAGAGTTGCTAAGTCCGTCAGCAACTGGCAAAGATATAGGAGAATGGACTTCTCAGATCTTCACCTTCATTTCTCAAATGAGAAAAAGAGATCTTCACTGCTGAAGCTCGAAACATTTGTCCACTCCATACTTCCTGACGAAATGACATATTCTCAGCAAATGAGTTCAAATCTGATTGCTCAAATCAGAGAGAATATGAAGGCCAAATTTAAGAGTGCCTCTCCAGCTGAACAAGTTGTGATGCTCAAAGGCTCCTTTGTTCCTGTGGTGGCTGATCCCCACAAACTAACTGAGGAAGAGGAAGTGACAAGTGTTGCTTTGTATAAGCACGTTGAACTAGTCATCTTGACTGATGATGAAGAAGAAGAAGAAGATGAGAACATTCCCACTGATCCCAGTGATGATGAAGGAAAAGATTCTAAGGACAAAAAGGATGAAGATGATGACAATCAAGGTCCAAGTCCTGGTGCTGGTGGATTAAAGTTGACAGCTGCTGAAACTAATCCCTCTGACAATCAACAAGCTGATCAACAACAATCTCAGCAAGAATCTCAACCTCCTCCTGCTGCTGCTGAAAATCAAGCACCTGTACAAGGTGCTGATACTGAAGAAGAATACGCCAGAAAAAGGGCTGCCTTGAAAATGGCAAAAGTCCAGTTTCTGATGCCAAGGTTACTGAAGAAAACCTTGAAGATGAGGATGAAGAAGATGAAGATTACCAACGAGCTTTACAAAATAGTCTCGTGATCCATGCAAGGCATACGCAGGATCTGGAAATTGGTGAATCTTCAAAACCAAAATCAAAGGAAGTTCCATCCCTTCCACCTACTACTGGCGCAACTCCAGTTATTGAGTCTCAAACGTTGCCTTCAGCAATTACTCAATTAAAACTAACTACTGGCGAAACTCCAGTAATTGAGCCCCAAACTCAATGGAAACAACTATCTACTGGTGAAACTCCAGTCGTTGAGTCTGAAGCGTTGCCATCAGCAACCACTCAACAAAAAGGACGTGAAGCTACTGACAAAGGCTCAAAAGTCGCTCAACTTGATGAATCTGTGGATGATGACGACTTGTCGGAAATGAAGATGAACAATCCAAGCGAGACCCAAAAGTCGTTCAGATTCCTCCTCCTAATTATCTCAGCTATGAAGGAGATTCATTAAGGGCTGAGTTGCTTTTACAAGATGATCAGTTTGCTACTGAACTTAAGGCTCACTCCTTGACACCTAATTTAGTGCCGTTCCCAAGAGTTGAGGAGTTTACTCCCAGAAATTCTCGCACTAAAGAAAGTCCATGAAGCCTGCAAAGCTGAAGATGAGGCATTGCTTGCTGAGAGCCCACTTGACATTGGAAAAATATTGGCTACGGTGCTGAGACGCACTACAACTTTAACCATAGCTCAGAAAGACATCAGTCTTTATCACCAGAGCTATGAAGAAGATGTAAGTCAAGCTCTCTTGCTGGCAAAAAGTGCTCTTGTCAAAGCTCAGACTATTATGGATGAGAAGGCCGCAACAGAGAAAAGACATGAAGAGAACATGATGATTATTCAAAAAGAGTTAGCAACAATGAACTCTGACCAACAAGAGATCATCATGAAGTATAACAGCCTCAACACTCTTGCTGAAAATTGCAATGAGTTTTATTCTCTGCACATCACTCCGATGTTGCAATCCATGTCTAAGTGGGAAAAGAAGACCAGAAAAAGCAATCAAACCCCTCCTACTCCAGCTGCGGATGTGCCACTTCCACTAGAACCTCTTGCTGAAAGAGAGCAAAGTTCTAAAAGACAATCAGAAACTGAGTTAAATTCAGCAAGTACCAAAAAGAGAAAAACCGCTGCTGAAACTCAAGATTTCTGTCACATTGAAAGTCATCACAATCTGAATGAAGATAATGAAGAAGATGATGACAATCAAACAATAGCTCAAGCCATAAGAGCTAGACCCCTAACAGCCATAACTCCGTCTGGCCACTCAAGGCATTTTTCGTCTGACTCTTCAGCAAGAGATCAAGACAATGCTAAACAAGAAGAAGAAGGCAAAGACAGGAAGAAAAAAGGCTGGCAAACATTGCTATTGGCTCCGGCATTGAATATACAAGACCAGCAATGATGAAACCACTCAGAATGTGATCAGAAACATTCATGGTTGCTGGATCCTAAAGCTGGAAGATTTGTTGGTAAATGAGTTCTTTCCTACAGCCTGTTTGAATCAGATGTTCAAATGGATTGAACTCAATGTCCAAAAGAAGCAAAGGGAAGAATCCCTCCCAAGAAACATTGCTGGGAAATGGTTGAATCTTGAGGTCCATGTAAGAAGAGTTGCCATTGGTAAGACATTTAGACAAGAACTAGATATAATCAAACCACCTGGCATCGCTTTCTATGCTGACCCGGTAACAAAGAAACCTAAGAAGAAACTTGGATTGATTCCTTATGAGTACTTCTATCTGACTGCTCAGGATCAAGAAGAAGATCTTCTCTGGTTAAGAAAGATTCATCCGAGAAACATTTCAGATACACAGCTTCTCCATGCCAGCAATTGGGGCATGCATTTGTGGGTAATTAACTACATGGAAATGAATGCTGAAAAGCATCATCATACTGCCTGCAAAAATGCAAGAATTCTTCAACTACAAGTCCGTAGGCTTCTGGAAAACTACGAGAAGGATTGTGTTGAATTCACTGCTCTTGCTGAGAAGAGTGTAAGAGAGATTCTGAGAAAATCCTCTGAAAGAGTTTAAGTCCCTGCAATAGTTTCTTGTTAAAAGTTTTTGTTTGCTGATTCTCTGTTATCTATGCTTTCTTGTAAACTTATGAATGATAACTTTCAGCAATGAATTCTTTTTTACTCTTATTGGTTTTTGATTATGCAACTTACTTATGCTTACTGTTTTTTTTAATTCAAGTATGCTTGCATTAATCATCTGATTTATTCAACATCAGAAACCTCTAAAAGGGTAACAATTAATTTAGCCATGGATTGCTAACATCAAAAAGGGGGAAATTTGTTAGGATTTTAGAATTTTTAAAGGACATTGTTAAAGAGGAACGTTTGCTGATGACTTAGATAGGTGTTAGATAAGTTTTTATCCTTGTGGATGACGTACTTTAATTTCTGTGAAGAAATTAATTTATTGACACTTTAGCGTATGATGTATTTTATTTTCTGAAAAGAAAATATCTTATTGATGCTTAGCTTTGATGTAACTTATTTTCTGAAAAGAAAATGACCTATTGAAGCATTTGCTGAAGATGTATTTTGTTTATTATAAACAAATTATTGAAGCAAATAAGAAACCGGTCAGAATCTTGAAGACTTTTGAAGATCTGAAGACTTGAAGACTTGAAGATTGCTGAAGACTGGTAAGGCACGTGTTGCTCAGAAAGTGAAATTTTCAGCAACAACATTGCATAAGTGAAAATCAGAAAGACAGAGTAGGTTGTGCTTGCTGAAACTGAGAATAAACACTTGCTGATGAACATATGTGACCTCTTGCTGAATGTACGTTATTTTGCGCTCCATTTTTACTGTTTGAATTCTATTCAAAGGTGCATTTAATGCAAAGCTTACACGCGAAGGACATAAAGACTAGAAGACAAACAAAGGTTGCTGCTGAAAGTACAAAAGCAAGATAGTGACATGTTAAGGAACAAAAGCCTTAGGATTTGAAATTCAAACGGCTCCTTACTTGCACTATAAATAGAGGTCATCCGGCAAAGAGTTGAAGTGTGTCAACAACGTGATCAAACTCTCACTTGTGCTTAAAATTCACAAACCTTCAAACACTCTTACTGCCATTGATCCGTTCCAAGACTTAAAGCTTGAAAAAGCTACTTGTGAAGAAGTAGAACAAACTCGGCTAAGAAATTAGTTAAGTGTTCTTTCTTTCGAACAAGAACAAGTCTTGACACCAGAAACAATCAAACTTGTTTACTGCAAAGTATTCCAAGTTGTGTTTCTTAGATTACTTGTTGTAACTGAAGAAGTTATAATTAAGTTATCTCACCCCAAAACTCTCTAACTGAAAATACACCCTTTCAGGCGTGATATTCAGGGGGAATTTAATCAAGCATAGTTTTGCTGATTAAAAGTACCAAGTTTGGTGGAGAACAAGGTTGAGTTCTCTAGTTTAGGTTGGAGACAAAGCAAGTGTGCTTTGGTTTCTGTTGAATCGCTTTAGATAGGAGATTGTAAGGAACCTCAATCATATCTTAGTGGATTCAGTCCTAGAAAGGACAAAGTGGATTAGTTGGGAGATTACGCCACTCTCAGATACCACTCTAAAAGCGTTTGTGTGATTTACTTACTGCATTTAGCTTTCAGCAAATTTTATCTGTTTGTACACAGTCACTCACATCACTTGCTGAAACACTTTACTTGCTGAAAAAGCACTTATTGTTTCAAAGACTTCCGCTCTCTGATTTTAAGTATCAGCAAACCAAGCTACTGTAAAGTAACTTACGCCTGCTGAGAAAGTTAAGTATCAGCAATCTCATTACTGAAAAGTAATAAGTACTTGCTGAGAAAGTTTTAAACGACAAAAGTTTGAAAAGACTATTCACCCCCTCCCCCTCTAGTCTTTTCTTGTTGTTTAAAGGGACCAACAGTTTCAGCAGTTGTTAACTTTAATCCACCAGCACCAGGACTTGGACCTTGATTGTCATCATCGTCATCCTTCTTGTCCTTAGAATCTTTCCCTTCATCATCACTGGGATCAGTGGGAATGTTCTCATCTTCTTCTTCTTCTTCATCATCTGTCAGAATGACTAGCTCAACATGCTTGTATAAAGCAACACTTGTCACTTCCTCTTCCTCAGTTAATTTGTGGGGATCAGCCACCACAGGAACAAAAAGACCTTTGAGCATCACAGCTTGTTCAGCTGGAGAGGCACTCTTAAATTTGGCCTTCATATTCTCTCTGATTTGAGCAATCAGATTTGAACTCATTTGCTGAGAATATGTCATTTCTTCAGGAAGGATGGAGTGGAGAAATGTTTCGAGCTTCAGTAGTGAAGATCTCTTTTTCTCATTTGAGAGATGAAGGTGAAGATCTGGGAAGTCCATTCTCCTATATCTTTGCCAGTTGCTGACGGACTTAGCAACTCTTCACAAAGTTGTCCTCTTGAAGCTCAAGTAAAGTTCTTCAGAACTTACTTGCTGATCTTCAGTGATGAGTACCACTTCAGTGGTCTCCTTTTGAGCCTGAAAAAGAATTTTATTTAGATCAGGATTGGTTTGGAGAATTGTTTTAGAGTTTAAATCTGAAACATGATTTACCTGCTGAGAGTCAGCAAGCTCATGTAGTACAATTTCCATTCCATGAGGAGCTTGAGTAGCATCCTCCATTTGTTCATCCTGAAATAAATTAAAATTAGACACAAGTACTAAGCTGTCAAACTTAGTTTTTATACCAAAATTATTAACTACCTGCTGAGCAGGGAGTGTTGGTGCTGGTGCAGAGGCTCCAGCAACCTTCTGACTTGTATCTTGAGAAGTCTGTAGAGAAAGAATAATTTTAGTAAAAGAACAATTTTCAGAATTTGAAGTTTTACTGATGGTTGAATTAACTACCTGCTGAGGAAGGACAGGTTGTGGCTCAGTCCTTTCAGCATTAACAGTTTCTTCAGCTTCTTGGACTGTTTCTTCAGCAGACTTCTGATTTTGCTCTAACTGAGAAAGCTGTGCGGTTTCAGTAATCTCCCTTGTCTCTGAATTGACAAGTTGAGCAGAAGCATCTTGACCTTTAAGCTCACTGCTTGTCATGAAGAGATCAATTGACTTGTTGGATGATTCTTCAATCTCCAACTCCATTTGTTTGCTTAAATCTTCCAGTACAAGCTGGACTTTGTCAATTGAAGTCTTGGGTGAACTTGGGCCAGTATTCTCAGCATCAAGAGATGCATCTTTGTATAATGCTTCTTGAGTTTCAGCAACTTCAGGAACTGGAACCATTGCTATCTCAGCAACTGGTCCATCAGCAAGCTGGGTTTCAGCAACTTGATGAGTTGCTTGTTCAGCAACCATCTGTTCAGCAGCATCAGCAAGTGCCGCTCTTTGCAGATCAGCAGCAATGTCGCTTACTGTTTCCATGGTTTGATCATCTAGATTATCTACAATGTAGATATCTGGAACTTGGGCAGGAATTTCATTTCCACTGCCTTGTGGTCTATTCTCAGTAGAGTTATCAACGTTAAGTTGATTGTTGAAGGCTTCTGCAAACACTTCAACATTGCTGATGTATGTTTCAGTAATTATTTCAGCAACATCTACTGGCAAATGCGTTTCAGCATTTGTCTGGGAATTGACTGAGGAGTCTTGGACATTGGGGACTGGCTGAGAAGCTAGTGTCTTCTTTCTTTTGTTACTTGTCCTTTTCCTCTTAGGTACGGGATTTGCTGATGACGCTGCAGTCTGAGTGTCATCATTAGCTTTCCTCTTTTTCTTTTTAGATTTCTCCAGTTTCCCAGAGTCATCTATTGTTGCATTTTCAGCAACGGCTCTTGTACACGTACCTTGTTGATTTTCTACAGCAGTTTCATTTGTGTTACCACCACCAACAGCAGTTTCATCTCTAAGTTGCTGAGTGGTAACATCTGCAGCTGTTGTATACCTTTCTTGCTGGCTTGTGCTGACAACATTTGCAGTTGTTGTCTTCTTGGTTTTCTTTCCAGCAATCTTAGGTACATTTTGTAGAAAGATCTTCCCACATTGCACACAGATTTCTTGATTGGCAATGGGTTTCTTAGCTGAATCCTGAAATGTTCAAGGATATAACATATCTTGATTCCATACATAACTGGAAAGGAAGGTGAGACCTTGTTGTCTTCTACCTTTACTTTAAACTTAGTAACACAATCAACAAGCCTGTTGAAAATGTACTTAGCCCAGTTAAGTTCCGATTTATTTTCATAGATATGCATCAGCAATGGCCATCTTCTCAGGCCTACTTGGTCAATTCCTCCAACTTGGGAGTCAAGAACTTTAATCAGTAGCAGAGCTACTAGACCAAGTGAATGGCAGAGATGCTTTCTCTTAACGTGCTTTGTCCAAGTCACGGGAGCTATCTCGCCTTTCTTCATCTTTGCATTTCTGACGTCACTGTAGAAAGCTTCAATTTCTTCGTCCGAAGCAGTGACGTCATCTTCAGTTCCAGTGGTTGGAATCTGAAAAATCTCCGCTAAGTCAGTCCATTTCAGGACGATTTGCGTGTTCTAAACATAAGTAAGGATCACTTTTTCAGTGATTCCATTACTGTCTGTAAGGGACTGGATTTCTGCATTGTTGTAGAATTCCATTGTATCAATCATGCTCACTTGCTTAGTGCGAGCAGAGATAAAGTTCATGAGGCCTTGCTGCTTGATGAACTCAAGCGCCTCTTCATTTTGGTCATCAAGTTCTTGTTCATAAAAGTACCTAATGTACTTTTCTTTTGCAAACCCTCCCCATTGCATCAACATCTCACACTTTGCAGTGTCAATATGACGGAGGCATAGGTTTTACAGTGATTCGGTCGTTTTTCAACACAACTTTCGCTGTGTCTTGGGTCAGAGAAGTCACCGAGCAGTCACCGGAGCAATGCGTGTTTCAGCACTGTCAACCTTTGACGATTTTGAGGACTTAGATGACTGTCTCTTGGGAGCCATTTCTATATAGAGCAAGAAATTGTACGAAAAAGATAGTTTGCTTTTTGATCGGAGGTACAGTAGTTTCAGGCTAGAAATTGCAGAGAAAGGAAATGTGAGTTAAAGAATTTGTCATTTCTCTAACTCCTTCTTATATAGTGTCTCTGGTGTGTGAGAAACTCAATCGATTTGAGCTCTCAGCAAGGGTAAAACAGAGAAACACTGGAGATAGTGGAGCCTTTGCATTGAATGCGTAGTGGCCCACTAACTAAAACCGTCAGAGCACTCTCTCTCTTTGTTTTGTTAGCCGTTAGATTAATAACTCCTTTTAATCAATGGCCACGATTGAATTTCATGTCATGATTTATTGCGAGTTTATCTGTGCCAGCTTAACGTCACAAATTGATTTTACCGAGTAATAAGGGATAGATTGCTTGCTGAAATAGACAAGAATCTTTTCAGCGAGTTTGAATTAACAATCTAGATACTTGCTGAAAGTTCCCCCTTACTTAGATATCTCATATTTTCTAAGTTTAAAGATATTTCTGATTTCCCGTATCAGTAAATTTCTTTTTGCAATTTGAGACATCCTTTGGTAAAATCTGAGAGATGAGATTTGCTCTTTTTTCTGAATTCCCGTTTCAGAAAATTCCTTTGATACTTGAATACCTGTTTCAGTATCTTTTGATTGTCTAAGTACCCGTCTCAGCAATCCTTAAGTTCTTTCCACTTACTGAGTTCCTGTCTCAGCAAGTGATCAAGTTTCCTAACAAATACCTGTTTGAAGAATTACTTGCTGAATGCCTGTTTCATCAAGCAATCATGTTGTGACTTATTTCTTAGAAGAAATCAGTGACTTGGTCTTTTGGACAGGAATACTTTGGCTTGCTGAATACCTGTTTCAGCATTCTGCCAAGTGTAATCCTTTATTGAGGTAGTTCAATCAATCCAAGGTTATACCTTAGCATTGCGAACCTTTATCCGGTAGGGGCTTGGTAAAGATGTCAGCAAGCTGATCTTCAGTACCTACTTTCACACCTCAATATCACCTTTTTCACATGATCTCTAATGAAATGATGTCTAATATCAATGTGCTTGGTCCTAGAGTGAACTTAGGATTTTGCGTAATTGCAATAGCAACTTGATATACAAAAAGATTGGTGTTTTTTTGCAGAAATACCATAATTCTCTTAATTGTCATGAATCCATAGGATTTGAGCTGTGGCAACAACAGCTGCAATGTATTAGATTCAGTAGATGAACATTGGCGACACACTTTGCTTCTT
>JAHHQI010000055.1:0-17770 GCA_028274465.1 Plantago ovata | reverse complement strand
GGGAAAAGCTGGCGAAGAACGATTGTTGCAACTAGATGAGCTTGATGAATTACGACTAGGTGCTTATGAAAATGCCAAGATCTACAAGGAACGTACTAAGAAGTATCATGATCGTGGTATAGTACGTAAGGAATTGATTCCTGGACAAAAAGCTTTGGTATTTAATTTTCGCCTTCGACTATTTCCTGGAAAGCTCTGTACTCGTTGGGATGGACCATACGAAATTATCGAAGTTGCTCCCCATGGAGCTGTTAAACTCTTCGATCCAAAGACGGGCAATACCTTCAAGGTGAATGGCCAGCGAGTGAAGCCGTACTTCGAGATATCTAGTGATCAAAGGGAGGTTGATCACCTTGAGCTTACCCTTACCGCCTCCACTGAAGGTTAGTGTGTTTTGTTTTGTTTTCTCACGAGTTTGATTGAGTATTATAGGTAACTTATACAAGCATTAGCTCTCACCTTGGATCCACTTTCGGCGTTCGGGACGAGCGACGACGTTCAGGTTTGGGGAGGAGGTTATCGCTGGTTATCTCTATACTTATCTTGCTTATGAAAAACTCGTAAAAATTATTGCATTTGCACATTTACTGCTTTCCTAGGATAGTCTTGCACGTTTTATATGGAGTTTATTGCCGAATTTTTGAACTTTTTTATTGGGTAGATCAACCAACTATGTCATTAATCGTATGCTTCATCTCTATGAATTTGTTTGAGGTTTTTCTCGCTTGGCTTGTCACATTTATGTATTGCTTAGTTAAGCTTGGTAGTCTCGACATCACTTAGTGGTGTTTTCTCTACTGCGGTTCACGAAGGCCTTTATAATAGGATGATGCATGTTAGGGTCTTATGGTTGTTTTCCCGAGTAATTATGTACCTAAGAGGCAACAAGTCTTCACCATGCTTTGAGATTGCTAAATGCCTAGGAAGAAGGTAGTGTGAGGTTGTGTGATCCTTTGTTTATAACCTATTCTTCCGAATAGGTTTGGGAGGGGGTTACACATCATTAGACTTTTTTCTGTTTTTCATTTTCATATCGTGAGTTTATTTTTCCTTTTCCGTGAATTTTGTACTCCAACCTATTCTTTCGAATAGGTTTGGGGAAGTCGTGTGAGTCATTTTGTTTCTCTTTTGTTATGCTACTGCTGGCTAGAAAAATCGAAAAAAAAAAGAAAGAATGAAAAAATTCCAGAAAAAAAAAAGAGAAAAAGAAAAAAGGAAAAGAAAAAGAATCTGGAAAGAAAAAAAGAAAAAAAAAAAAGGCCCCAAAAAAGCAAAGAAGGGTCCAAAAAAGAAAGTCAATAGCAGTTTAGCAAAGTGTTGTGTCTTTTCCAATTCCTGTAATGTTCGTAATCGTGTTTTTTCTATTTTTTATCTTTTTTATCTTGAGTGTCAACTATTCTAGACCACCCTCGTCCTGCCATTCAGGAAGTGGTGAATAGCTTAAGACTTTACTTGAGAGATGGGTAGAATAGGGGAGTGTTATCTTTTATAGGGAACCCTCCTTCGTTTGATGAGAGCCAGTATTGGTTCGACCTCTTTTGAGGAAAAGTCTTAACATGGTGGAACAGCAGTAAGTCCTCAGTTTCATAGGCACGAGACAACCATTCGTATCTTAGCATGTTTCATTACGTCGTCACTGACTAGGTCCAGGTAGAGAATGTTACGAGAGACTATCTTGTCTTCACATAAGTGCTTATGTGGATGTGTATAAGTCAATCGAGGTATTCTTCAACCTATATTCATGCTTTGATTTTTATGGTTTTTGTTCATATGTTTTTTGGTAAATTCAGTAGATTAGTTCATTTTATTTGGCATGAGACTCCATTTGTGTCTTGCATGTTTTTTGCATTAGAGTCTAGCTTAGTTGCTTGAGGACAAGCAAAGGTTCGGTTTGGGGCGTTTGATGAATGTGTATTTTACACTTTCATTCGAGTCTTTTTCACCTATTTTAGCTATCCTCTATGTTAATTTAGCTATATTTTAGTGCATTTTATTAGAATAGTGTCACGTTTCCCTTTAGATTTTATTTTACAGGTTTTGGTTGAAATTCGAGGATTTCCGGGCAATTATATTGAAGTTGACAAGGAATTGGTGTTCCAGAAGCCTATTTGGAGTATCTGAAGGTTTCCGGATAGGATTTGGAGTCTAGGGGTCGAATCTGGAGGTTAGAAGGCCACTAGAAGACAGAAACCGAGTCCGAAAAGGGGAACAAATCCAAAAACGCGTCGAAAACGTGGAATTCCGCGAGAAATTCTCTGGGGCGAACCGCCCCAGACGTGGGGCGAACCTCCCCACACCGGGCAAACCGCCCGGTGTGTGGGGAGAACCTGTTAGTAAAAGTGAGAAAATTTGCCTCTAAGGCTAAGCAGCGGAAGTTTAAAATTTTTAATCTCACTAAAACTGATATGACTATACTGTTTATTAAACTGGGAGAAATCACTTACGTGTCCTCCAGTAGATAAGCAAATTGACCGGGTAGTTGTTCCTCAATCTCCAAACAAAGCCTTGCAATCTCCTCGTCCGGCTGGTTGATTTCTTCTTCGTCAGAGATGAAATCTTCGTCAATAAAATCTCCAAGATGGCTCATCAACAGGTTGATTAATTCCTTCGACCTTGGTATCCACGGGCAATGTTTCCACAAGAACGCTAGGAGGTTCTTCTGTGTTTTGAGTTACTGAGAAAAATTATTCTTTCTGACTATCAGAGAAGAATCATATTTTTACGTGTTGTTGGAATTGAAAGAAGACTAACTTTCTTTCTTTCTGATTTAGTCAGTAAGTTGGTTCAGAAAATCACATAAGATTTTACCAAGTAAATCTTACTGACTAAGAGACTCCTCAAGTCAACAACTAACTAACTAAGAGATAATAATAAATTACTAAAAGAAAGAATTAAAGGAAAAGAAGAAAAAAAAAAAAAAGAAATAAACAAAAAAAGAGAAACATGGGGCAGCAAACGCTGCCCCCTCTCTTCACGCCCAGCAGCTGGGTCAAACTTTGACCTTTTGACCCAGCTGCCTAGTTCTGTTTTATTTATTTTAATTCCCCTATTTCCTTTATTTGGACCTCATTCTAAATTCCGCCCAAATACACAAATCTTCAATTAATTAATTAAATCCAATTAAATCAATTAATTATATTTCTAAAATATATTCCATACATATATATATATATATATATATATAGATATATATATATATATAATATATATATATATATATATATATATATATATATATATATACACATACATATATATATGTATATATATATGTACATATATATATATATATATATGTATATATATATATATATACATATATGTATGTATATATATATGTATATATATATATATGTATATATATATATATATATACATATATATATATATAATAAATTATTATTAATCTAATTAGTAATAATTTCATTATATTTATATATAGTAATTCAACATTAATCTAATTAATATTTAATCCTATATACATAGCTCGTTTGTAGAAACACCACCTTGAATTGTGACCCATAGGGCCTTGCATATTAAGCAACAATCCAATTAAGTTCATAATAATTCCTAGACAATTTATCAGACAATATTAATATGCAAGGAACGTTGTGAGGAAAACAAACCACCTATAGCGTAAGGTACTTTGATGATACGGTCCCTTCATTCACGAATACTCGAATGAGTCTAGAATATGGTTATGTGTCTATTCTAATAACTTCATTCATTGTCTCTCAATCTTATTAGTCGATCTATGAATTATGTCCAAACACCATTTTGACATATTCACATACGGTGGCCACCGGTTTTGTGATCGCACTAAATATGAGAAGTGAGTATTCTCTCCTCGTATCTATTACGGAGGAATGAATCCTATCTTGGCCCAATCACTCACACCATATGTTTCCTAATGTACCCAACGCATGTCGTATCTACCCTACTTTAAGAGTGCAAGCGTTGCGCATGGTCAAAGTACATTATTCCACATATGATGTAGTATTGGCCTCCAGTCTAAGGACTACTAACATCACCCTACACACCGATACTACCATAGACACTTAAATAGCTTTACCAAATGGTTTCTCGGTTGGGTATGCCAACACTCTCCAAAGTGTCCATATGTTCATCATGAATAACCAAGTTCCTTCGTAGCAGTGAGACCTACTACATCCTCGAAGGATCTAATGCAACATATGCTAGCTTCAATCGCATCATTGATATCCCGTATCTCAATGACCTTCAGCTAGTGGCTTATTTTAGGACTTAATTATTGACACACAAGCTCCCACTAACTTGGTGATTACCTTAAGTCCTTGGGAACATTTTATCGAATAATTCAAACAACCAAATAATGTATTCATAAATGTAATGCCAATTGTATTTAATAATGTATAAATAAATAAATAACAATAACTGAATGTGATCAAGTACATATCGTCCCTATCGTAGGTTGTCTCTAGGACATATATACTTTCAGAACCGCCCCATAGTAATTCGAAGCCTATATATAGTTGCTCAGTTTTCTCCGAAAATCATACTTTTCCAGACCTACTTTCTCACCTTTCTCTGTAGTTTTAGGTAGGGACTTCCCAGAGCCTGTTCTGGGGGTTCGTAGCTTAGGGGACACTTTTTCATAGCAGATTGGAGCTTGTAGGATCGCAATTCTCCGGAGATTGACAACCTTCGGTAACTTTGTATCTTACAGTTTATTCTACTTATTTTTATATTCTTTCAACATGTTTTCTGCTATGATTTCTGTTGATTGCATGCCTATTATGAGTAGCTAAACTTATCGTTGGTCGTAGTATGTGAATTCTTAGCGAAGGGAAGATAATCATGCTAATGGCTATATCGCGCATTATACTCCGTGTTATTGCTTTATTTCGTTGATCAGGCACAACCTAAATTCTCGTATGTTGTATTAATTATTATGCACAATTGGACCCTCGTCGACCTGTACGCGAGTTTATCTTCGTAGTGTTGAATAATTACGGAACACAATAGGACAATAGTGCTTGACTTGTCAGAATCGTTATCTTCGTAGTGCTTAATAAATGCAACAGGACATTAGATTGATTCAAAGATCTCCATGCAAGACCGAGGAATTTATGCATGATTATCGACCCGTTATGCTTTGAAGGATCATACTATCACCAATCTTCATTATCTGCTAGAAACCCTTTGCTATTACGTCTGTTGTTTTAAATTCTCTAGTTAAATCAATAAAGCTAGTTATAGTCCTGAGAGAACGACACTCGAGTCATTCTACTGCTACACCACGGTTTTCTTTGTAGTTGTGGATTGCCTTTGGCTAAATAACAAATATTATTTGACTGAACCGGAACCGACAAATCCGCGTTCATCATTTTTTACAACCAAAGAGTTTTCATTAGTAGGTTCTTTTTCATTCTTCTTTTCAGAAGATGTCGGCTTTGCAGCAAGAGCAATGTTTTGCGATTTTTCAGCAAATACATTTTCTCTTTGCTTTGTCTCATAGTTGACAGTAGCAAGATGAGAGAACAACTATGTTGGTGTAATGTCTGGCATTCCTTGATTATAATAGAAATTCTAAGTGTGATCCATTCTTGATTCAGACTTCTGATGATAGTTTTCACTTTCTCAGAATCTGAATAGAGGTTTCCAACACCTAAGGCTGCCATTTCACTAACAAGAGTTGTGAATCTGAAATCCAAGTCTTCCAGTGACTCGTTTATACCTTGCTTAAAGTTTTGAAACTTTAATTTAAGTACTTCAAGTTTGTTTTCCTTGGTTTTGTCAGATCCAGCACAAAGATCTTGAACCATTTTCCAAGCTTCCTTTGGAATCTTAGCACCCCCACAGTTTGCACTGTATGGTATCCGGAGTTGATCGAATGATGATATTTCTTGCTTGGCCATCAAGACGGAATCTCTTAGCTTCGTCAGAAGTCCATTCCTCTCTTGGTTTTGGCATAACCGTATCTGATGGTTCGCCTAGGATAGTTTCCTTTCCAGCTTCAGTGGTCTTGTGATGGAAACTCCTTTCAACCTTAGTGATCTTGATAGGTCCATCATTAATGACTGTGACCATCTCATCACTAATGGCCTCAAGATGTAGCATCATGTTGTTTCGCCATTTCTCGTAATTTTCCAACTTCAGCAAGGGGGCATCTCCTAAAGACATCCTGTCAGCAAAGCACTACCAAACTGATCAAGTGAGAGTGATTTACGGAAAGCACTTAAGGGGATCTAGGTTCAGTGCTGAAGGTTAAAGAACCTCCAGCTCTGATACCACTTGTTGGTCCCTTTAAACAACAAGAAAAGACTAGAGGGGGGGGGTGAATAGTCTTTTCAAACTTTCGTCGTTTAAAACTTTCTCAGCAAGTGCTTATTACTTTTCAGTAATGAGTTTGCTGATACTTCACTTTCTCAGCAAGCGTAAGTTACTTTTCAGTAACTTGGTTTGCTGATACTTAAAATCAGAGAGCGGAAGTCTTTGATACAATAAGTGCTCTTTCAGTAAGTAAAGGTTTCAGCAAGTGAAGTGAGTGACTGTGTACAGACAGATATGATTTGCTGAAAACTAAGTACAGTAAGTAAATCACACAAACACTTTTATAGTGGTATCTGAGAGTGGCATAATCTCTCAACTAATCCACTTTGTCCTTTCTAGGACTGAATCCACTAAGATATGATTGAGGTTCCTCACAATCTCCTATCTAGAGCGATTCAACAGAAACCAAAGCACACTTGCTTTGTCTCCAACCTAAACTAGAGAACGTAACCTTGTTCTCCACCAAACTTGGTACTTTTAATCAGCAAAACTATGCTCGATTAAGTTCCCCCTGAATATCACGCCTGAAAGGGTGTACTTTCAGTTAGAGAGTTTTGGGGGTGAGATAACTTAATTATAACTTATTCAGTTACAACAAGTAATCTAAGAAACACAACTTTGAATACTTTGCAGTAAACATGTTTGATTGTTTCTGGTGTCAAGACTTGTTCTTGTTCGAAAGAAAGAACACTTAACTAATTTCTTAGCCGAGTTTGCTCTACTTCTTCACAAGTAGCTTTTTCAAGCTTTAAGTCTTGAAACGGATCAATGGCAATATAGAGAGTTTGAAGGTATGTGAGTTTAAGCACAAGTGAGAGTTTGCTCACGTTGTTGACACACTTCAACTCTTCGCCGGATGACCTCTATTTATAGTGCAAGAAAGGAGCCGTTTGAATTTTAAATTCCAAGGCTTTTGATCCTTAACATGTCACTATTTTGCTTTTGTACTTTCAGCAGCGTCCTCGTTTGTCTTCTAGTCTTCATGTCCTTCGCGTGTAAGCTTTGCATTTAATGCATATTTGAATAGAATTCAAACAGTAACATTGGAGCGCAAAATCAAGTACTTTCAGCAAGGGGTCACATATGTTCCATCAGCAAGTGGTTAGTCTCAGTTTCAGCAAGCACAACCTACTCTGTCTTTCAGATTTTCACTTATGCAATGCTGTTGATGAAGTTTCCACTTTCTGAGCAACACGTGCCTTTGTAGATACCAGTCTTTCAGCAATCTTCAAATCTTCAGATCTTCGAATTCTTCAAGTCTTCAGATCTTCAATAATCTTCAAGATTCTAAGCGGTTTCTAAATGCTTCAATAGTTTGTTTGTAAAAACAAAGTACATCGTCAGCAAACGCTTCAATAGGTTATTTTCTTTTCAGAAAATAAGATACATCATAAGCTACAGCATCAATAAGTTATTTTCTTTTCAGAAAATAAAATACATCATACGCTAAAGAAATAACTTATCTAGCACCTAATCTAAGTCTTCAGCAAACGTTCCTCTTTTACAATGTCCTTAAAATTCTAAATTCTTATGGACCTTAAGAGTACTAGTTACTGGTCTTTCCTTAATTTAGCATAGTTAATTGCTCATCAAAATTACAAGTTCCCTAACAGAGAATCAGCTGGCAGATTTGCTTACACGGGCAAGCCTGAAGCGTCTGATCGAGCAGAATGAAGAAGAGGAAGACAGATGCCGTTTGGGGGAAATGTTGCTACTGTTGGTGTTTTAGAGACACTCCTCTCTTTTATTTTGTCTAGTTTAGAAATAGATAGAGCCTAAGGGCCTTTCTAGTCTTTTCATTACCAAAATATATATATATATATATATATATACATATATATATACATATACATATACATATATATATATATATATATATATATATATATATATATATATATATATATATATATATATATATATATATATATATATATATGAGAAATTTGATTTTTAGTGACAACTAATGACCCCTTTCTCAAAAGGTGTTCCATATGCACACAATTACATTTTAGTCCAAAGTCAACACAAATTCATTATTTCAAAATTTAATTTTGATGAATCCAAACAACCCTTAGTGTTTTAAAATAAAAACAGTAAAATTTTGTCCAACTCTTATTTTATACTTTCATTTATTTTATTTATTTTTTTGCATTTTCCTTTTACTTTTTCTTTTCCTTTTTCCTTTTTTTTTCTTTTCACTCTTCTTCTTCTTCACAAACTCCGGTGTCGGAGTATTCAAACCTCCGATCTGGAGTTTCGAAACTCCAGATCGGAGCAAACATGCTCCGATCGGAGCATGTCTCCTTGATCGGAGCAAACGTGACTGGACCGGAGCTTTCTCCCGTTTCGGAGAAAGCTCCGATTGCCGGAACAGCCTCCGGTACCGGAGACGAAGAAGAACTGAAAAGGAAAGAGAAAAGGAAAAAGAAAAAGAAAAAAAGGAAAAAAGATAAAGAGAAAAGGAAAAAATAAGTATTTTTGTCCTTTTTTTATTTTAAAACACTAAGGGTTGTTTGGATTCATCAAAATCTAATTTTGGAATAATGAATTTGTGTTGACTTTGGATTAAAATGTAATTGTGTGCATAAGGAGGTTCTTTTTGTTATTAGGGTCATTATATATATATATATATATATATATATATATATATATATATATATATGGGCATATATATATATATATGGGCTTCTTACATATAGTACCCTTGCTAGTCCTTTTTATTACAGATAGACCATCGTTAGTCAAACAATTACATCCACATCCCTCACTAGTCGATTTAATTACATGCAGACCCACGATCTTGACTTTTGGCGAACTAAATCAATGAAAATACATTTTTACCCTTGGTCAAATATTCAACTTTGACCGTGACCAAACAGCTTCAATTTTCATTTATTACACATTTGCCTCAATCTTTTTAATTTCACCAATTTGACACTTATTAATTCAACATAAGGCATATAACTTTTTTTAATTTCAAAATTGCCTCAACTATTATTGCAAACTGAACCCTAATAATTTTAAATCTTAAAATTCACCCACAAGGATTTTCAAAAAAATAAAAATAAAAATAAAAAAGAGTTGTACAGCTCGCCGGCCGGAGCTGTACAGCTCCGACCTGATCAGAGTTGTACAGCTCCGTTCAGAGCGGAGCTGTACAGCTCCGATCAAATCGGAGCTCAGCTCCGACTAGATCGGAGCTGTAAAGCTCCGATCTGAACGGAGCTACACAGCTCCGTTCTGATCGGAGCTGTCAGCTCTGACTAGATCGGAGTTGTATAGCTCCGATCTGAACGGAGCTCCACAGCTCCGTTCTGATCGGAGTTGTCAGCTCCGACTAGATCGGAGCTGTAAAGCTCCGATCTGGACGTGTAGCTCCGTTCTGAACGGAGCTGTACAGCTCCGATCAAGTCGGAGCTGTAAAGCTCCAACTAGATCGGAGCTTTCTCACAACTCCGATTGACCGGAGCTGCAACTCCGATCTCCGGTCACCGGAGCTGCAACTCCGGTCACTAGAGTTGGAGCTAATAGATGAAGAAGAAGGAGGAAGAAAGGAAAGAAAAAAAGAAAGAAAAAAGAAAAGAAAAAAAATAAATGTAGAGAAAATAGTGTAAGGCCGCGTTTGGATGAAAGGAATAAATAGTAAGCTAGAAGCTGGTCAACGGAATAAGTAGATTTTGGACCCATATGTAATAGATTGACTAAGGGGGGGTTAGACGTAATTAGAGTGTCTAGTAGGGGTAGTGGATGTAAAATTCCATATATATATATATATATATATATATATATATATATATATATATATATATATATATATATATATATATATATATATATATCTATATATATATATATATATATATATATATATATATATATATATATAATTTTAAATTATTTTTATCATGTGATTTGAAAATAATTTGAGGTTAAACTGATGATAAGAAAAGTAAGAAACAAAATTGTTAACTAATAATCCCAATTAGAGGTGTTAACTAGGCTGGTCTTACAATAGCCCGTCATGGCCCAGCCCGCCTAAAAACTAGCATGACACGGCCCGGCCCGTTAATAATTGGGTTGGCCCGACATGTCTTCATATAATATAGACGGTTCACATGGGCCACATATTTTGTGGCCCGGCACGGGACAGGATAAGCCCAGGTGAATAGCCCGACCCAGCCCGCCACAGGACAGCCCGCTGTTATATATGGTACTAGCCACTCGCGATCCTCTAAGACATTTTCGTAAGACATCTTCTAAGACATTCATTAGATGTTTGGCAAATGTCCACAATTAAATTACCAACAAATCTATATGTAATCTATGCTTTGTGATTTATGAACTTTGTTTAGGAAAGTAAATTTGAAGAAAAATTAAAATGAAAAAAAAAAAAAAAGAAGAAGAATAATAATAGTAGTACGATTAACATTTTTATTTTTTAGCAATTAATTTAGGCTAGTGATAATGCCAGAGCTAAAATACTAATGCCAAAACAATTTGTGCATTTTTAGGAATGATTAGTGAATATAAAAGGTAAATTGCTCTGGCACTAGTAATTTCAGCTTGGCATTATAATAGTCTTAATTTATTTTCAAATATTGCTTTCTGATGTATAAAGTTCATTAACATTTATTCTATATTTAATATGTGGCCTCGTTCATATGTTTTTAAACGACCCTTGTATATAAATTAAAATATATAAAACATTGGAACTCACCTCGTAATTACGAATTGAACAGTATTGTAACACAAGAGTAAATTTAAGATAGCAATATTGTAATAAAATTAACCCTAAAATTAATTAATCGACACAAGAGTAAATTAAAGATTTTATGATAAAGGTTAAAGTTTTTAGGATAAAAGTGTTAATTAAGGAAACAAACTATGGAAAAATCATAAAAATATATATGGTTCGACCCTAGCTAGTTGTTATTATTATGAATGTTATAATAATTTATTATCAGTATGATCCATATTTTATTTCATTATATAAACACCTTTCACGGAACTACAGGTTCGAAAAATAATTTGTTCTTTATTTTGAGTTTATAATTTATTTATTTATTTCTTTTTTTATTTATTTCTCCCTCCTATAAAGCTAAATCAAAAGAATGGAAAATGGAATGATTTGTTAGTAATTTAATTGTGGACACTTGTCAAACATCTAATGAATGTCTTAGAAGATGTCTTACGAAAATGTCTTAGAGGATCGCGAGTGGGTACCAGTAGACTAGTAGTATAATTCGTTTTTTGATGAAGTAACATTTATTCCTATTTAGAGGTTGTACAAAGTTTGGTCGAGGTCCGAACCCACAAGTCGGGTGGTCTCCCCAGATATGTCCGATACAAAGTTAGTTTTCAACCAAACAGGCAAAATATCCCAAGTCCAGGACGTGTTGGACTGAATAGACACTACTTCATGCCGAAATCTACTACTTGCAATCTTAGACAGAAGATCTGCAGAAGCATTCCCCTTTCTATAGATGCCCTGGATGTAGATGTCCCCAAAATTTGTAGCGAGCTCCTGGATATCACGCACTAGAGGTCTGGCTGGACGAGGAGGTTCCAGCTTCCTACATAAGATCCAACTTTAATTGCCCAAAGTTCTGCAGTATGATTATCACATTTGCCTAAAAATTGTGCCATGCATTGCTTAACGTTGCCCTGAGAATCTATTATCATGCATCCCAAACCTGCATCCCCGTTATCTAAGGATGAACCATCAGTAAACATGCAATACATCCCAGGTGGAGGGCTAGCAAACTTGCAAGTAAACACAAACTTCTCCACTGACAACTCAGGTGCATGATTCAAAAGAGATTTTCGAGCACACTGCAGCATAGATTGTTGTGTGAAGTGCTCTTATGTGAACAAAGCTAAATTCCTAAATTTTCAGATTGTCTAGCAGCCAACTACTACAGCAATTTGTGAGTGTGCATTTAGTGGAAACATGAACAAAGCTTGACCAAAATTTGCCAAATTGTCAACTGGTAAAGGGGGCATAAAGGTGTTCCTAAACCATTGAAACACAAGACAACAAAAGAACAAACGATATGCAGTTTCAGAAGTAGCTTGACAAAAAACACATACATCACTTATAAAATATTGTGTTTAAAAAGCATATGTCTTGTTGGCAATCTCTTATGAAAAGCAAGCCAAGTGAAAAACCTTTGCCTAGGCAACTGAAAGTATATATGTCCTAGAGACAACCAACATTCAGGACGATATGTACTTTACCGCATTCAGCTTATTGGTATTTATTTAAGCATACATAAATACAATTGGCATTACATTTACTGAATAGATTATTTGGTTGTATGAATTATTCTGTAAGATGTTCCCAAGGACTAAAGATAATCACCAAGTTAGTGGGAGCTTGCGTGTCAGAACTTAAGTCCTAAAATTAACCACTAGTTGATGGTCATTGAGATATGGGATATCAATGATGCGATAGAGACTAGCATGTGTTGCATCAGATCCTTCGAGTATGTAGTAGTTCTCACTGCTGCGAATAGTTTGGTTATTCATGATGGACACATGGACACTTTGGAGAGTGTTGGCATACCCAGCCGAGAAACCATTTGGTAAATTCTATTTAAGTGTCTATAGAAGTATCGGATTGTAGGGTGATGTAATAGTCCTCAGACTTGAGGTCAATACTACATCATATGTGGAATAATATACTTTGACCATGCGCAACGCTTGCACTCTTAAAGTAGGGTAGATACGGCATGCGTTGGGTATATTATGAAGTATATGGTGTGAGTGATTGGACCAAGATCAGGATTCATTCCTCCGAATAGATTAAAGGAGAGAATACTCTACATCTCATATTTAGTGCGATCATTACTCAGTGGTCACTGCAAAGATATATGTCAAAATGGTGTTTGGACATAATCATCTAGATCGACTAAGAAGATTGAGAGACAGTGGATGAGTTATTGGAATAGACACTAATCCATATTCTAGACTCATTCGAGTATTCGAGAATGAAAGGACTGTATTATCAAAGTACTCTACATCACAGGTAGTTTGTATCTCCTTAACAAACGTTCCTTACATATTAGTATTGTCTAGTGACGATTGTCTAGGAATATTCACTGAGACCTTGATTTGATCATTGCCTAATATGTGAGGGCCTATGGGTCATATACAACTAGGTGATAATTCTCCCGATTAAGCATTAGGGTAAATTAAATGTCAATTGGATTGATAAGATTTGATTTACTATTGTCAATGATATTTCATTTGATGGAAATCATTAATTAAGTTAAAATTGGATTTATGACTTAATTACTATATTAAATAAAATATCAATTGATTGATAAATATTTAATTTAATATTGTTGAGAATGTTCTATTTGATAGAATTAATTAATTAAGTTGAATTGAATTCAATGTACTTAATTAATTTATAGTTTTAGAAAATAAATTAATTAAATTAGATTTAATTAATAAAAAAGAAAAGAATAATTAGATTAAATTGGATTTAATTAATTAAAGTTAGAATGTGCATTTGAACCAATTTAGAATGAGGCTCAAGTGTTAAAAGCCCAAAAGAAAAGGATTGATAGTAGTGGGTTTCGAGCCAAGACCTCCAGCTCATTAACTAGTGTACCAGCCGACTGGGCCAGGCCCATGTAAAATAGGTTATGCGTTTTATGCACATATATCCATCAGTAGGTGGCTGATATTAGTCAGTAGGGTTTCATACGTGTTGTTGTTGATTGTGGCTTAGAGCTCTCCTTGTTTTTTGGGTTTCTTCTACACGGTTGTATTAGTTCTAACTCTTTTCTTTTCTTCTTTATTAATTCTCATTTTATTATGATCTTTGAGATTTCTTGTTTTGCTTAATGTAGATTATGAATATGGATTTCCTAGCATCCATGGAGAATTCATCAACCAAGAATTGAACTACGTTTGACTTGATCCTGAGGGTACGTAGGCAGCTTAGAATTGTTCTGAGTTCAGTCAGAATCTTTAGAAGATCATCAATTGTTCTCTGAAGAACAAATTCATGATTAGAATATTCATTAATGGAAGCTGGAAGCTGGATAACGGGTAAGTCATTTATATGAAGCATGTTAAATGATCATTCAATCAACGATCCATGTAGGAAAATTTTGAATTCCGCTGCATTAACCTTAGAGGTAATTTCCTACAATTACTAATAGTGGTATCAGAGCAAAGTTCGATTGAAATGATATATTTACATGTTATTTTATGTTCATTGTGAGTTAATGTTTAAAATTGCAAGAAACTGGGTTTTGTATTTGCAACTCATATTGTATTGGATAAACGTCTGATATGATCGGCTATTATTATAGCAACTGAGTTTGATTAGCAGAGATTGATTAAGATTGTTAATTGATTAATTATCATTATCGTCTCTTTACTGCAAATCATATAATTTGATTCCATCCATCTCGTAAAATACAAACTGGGTTTGTTTATTTGTTTTGATCTCCAGAATGATATATTAGATATATTTATTTTGTAAGATTTGATTTTATTTAATAAAAAAAAAATTAAGGCAGCAAACTGGATTTGGAACCCAGCTCGCTGCCGCTCATCAATGGCGGATGGAGCTTTGAGCTCCATCGGAGCTTGGCTCCATTTTGCCTCTCCTCCATCGACCTAATATATCGATTCTCGATTTGATCGCACGACGTCACCCATCATAATTGAATGATGAATGAAACCATCTAATCTCATGAGTAATATGCACCATAGTGCATACTCTGTTTGCCGATGGAAATTCTCTTTCATAGGTCCATAGTTGGTACTGTGTGATGGTCGTGACTTACTTGGGCTATGTCGAGTCGCCATAGCCTATAGGACGTCGATCAAAGTAGCTTTGGTCAACCAAGAGTTGTATTGTACAATTGGTTTAGATACCTACCTTATTTGGCTATTACAGTGATCAGCCATAGTAGGGGCTGTAGTAGTGCAGTTTTGGATCTTGGCCATTAAGATTCATATTAGAAATAAATCCGTATTCTTCCAATGGGGTCGGTGAATATGATAAATTAATGGAACTAAATAAGTCAAAAGGCCTTGATTATTTAGTCGCTGAATGAGGATATTGTGAATTCTTATTGAATTAGAGTTAAATTTAATTCACGCTTTATTTACATTATGTTTTATAAGGTTGTTGTAGAATGGCATTTGATGAATACTATTAGTTTGATTCATTTACCAATGACATTTTGACTGTACCGTTATTTGCATTTGATTTAATTAAGTTTGTCTTGGACAAGCACGTACCCAAGATTGTCTTGTGTTTGAATTGAGTGTTTCGAGTTGGACAAGAATACTTATATTAAATACAAGGACAACTAGGTAACGTATTCGACTTAGGCGTGTATGGTACACAAGTAGCTTGCACAACATGAGAGTATGAAGACATTATAGAAGATACCTCTTAGAACATGTATGATGAACATTGACCTTGGTCAACCTCTATTCTAGAGTTTGGCTAAATCAGTGGGAGTACAAGTTCTTATAATAGTCAATGCGTATTATCTTTAAATGTTGAAATTTGATTTCTCTTCAAAAGCTCTAATATTATTTGGAATAAGAAAGTCAATTGAGGATGTTATAATTCTTAGAGAATATTGCTTGGCATTTCTTCAATTAATTTCTTTTAAGTCACTTCATGTTGTATTAATTTCATAGAGAATATTAAATACAATAGAAGTGAGATTGACTAGAGCTGCTTACTACTCATAATCTTTTGCAAGAACATCATTCATGGGTAAATGATGCTCATAGTGAGCAGTTCTATTAAACCAATCCGTAAGGAATGGAAAGTAGATAAATATACTGAGAGCTGCTCTAAATATATTTCCATTTATCTTAAAGATGACCTTGGAAGAAAGAGTAAATGTCTAACGAATAATACACTCTATTGCAATTATAGTAATTCAATGAGAGTATGGGTAGCAAAGTTTGATTCCTTGAACTTAAAGCAATTATTGCATAAAGATTCAAGCACATTATTGCGTATTGAAAGTTGATTATGTCTGTGAAGTAATTTTAGTATTGGATACTAATTACAAATGAAATTATTCTATTGATTTCATATGTTAAGAACATTGTTTCTGTACTTGTTAAGACGATAGTGAATTTACCTACTATTTAGTCACACTAATTAATAGTATAGAGGTAGACGTCTTCAAGAACATAGATCAAAAGTTCTTAACCATAAGACATGGATTTCTCAATACATGATAAGAAGACCAACATAACAAACCAATTTCCCAAAATTATGTTATTTGTCAACTTGGTTGAACTTGCGAGATAAGAATGGCAAGTGTTAAGTAAGTTAGACTACTTGACACCATTTGTTTGAAACATATGGATTGTAAGTCTTATCTTATAATTAAATGGTATTCACTAGATCTTTTGGAAAGGGATGAATACCAAATAACAATTTGAGATGACACACATTGCAAGGCATGTGTGAGCATTCAAATTGGGAAATGTCCTAATTCACCATGTGCTTTATATTTTTCTTGGTCTAACCACTTGCGCTTGAGAAGATGCAAGTTCATTGCCCTTGAGAAGTACAAAGTCACAATGCTGAATAGAATATAAACATGTTATATGGAGTATTTTATTCTTTGATTGGGCCAATTGAATAGTATTTACAACGTGGTTATGGATTGTTATAAAAGTCCATGGGTTCTAATAAAGTGGAATTAAGTAAACTTTGTTAGACATGGTTAATCTCCCATGGTGGGTTCCATTGAAATGGAATGCTATGTTCGACATAGATTAACCCATATACTTTGTTACACGTGCAATTGAAGCTCAATATGTATTCTAATTATATCCTTACTAAATCAGTCTTAGAGACACATAATAGTTATGTTGTAAGATTCTTTATTACATAGTTGAATATGGGGTTGGTCCTGTTGAAGGGTAATTCGTGTTTCTTTCTAAGTTCGCAATGGGTCGCTAGTCTAAGTCATTCTAGTTCTTGTAGTGTCCCTCTGAGATAGGAAAATGAGGCTTCATGTAGCGATCCTCGTACCTGAAATAGACGAGGGGGGGGGTTAGTGACTCTTGCCGGTCTGTAAGGATCCGACCGGAGAGACGACTTTACGAGTAGGGAGTTGTGAGGCTTCCCTAGTTTGAGTAGTGAATGTGGTGCTCGGTGGTGCTTATTAATGCTTACGTTTGAGGAGTTAATAATGAGGCCTTTATATACTTGTGGCCCTTCAACTTCGGTCGCGTAGGCTCACGCCACGTGTACGGTTAGGATTGAGGCCTTCTCGGCCCAGGCCCATTAATGAGGTCCGTGGGTCCTTGGCCCAAGGGAGCAACCATGGCTGGTCGCTCAGGGGTTCCTCGTGCCTTCCTTGGCGTGAATGATGCGAGTAGTGTCCTGCTCAGTTTTTTGTCAAGGAGCGTTTACCTTGACGTAAGGTCTCCTCGAGACCCGAGAGAT
>JAHHQI010000549.1:0-12378 GCA_028274465.1 Plantago ovata | reverse complement strand
AACAAAGAAAAGACTAGGGGGGGGGGGGGGTGAGTGGGTGAATGGGGATCGTCTTTTCAAACTTCGTCGTTTAAACTTTCTCAGCAGGGACTTATACTTTTCAGTAATGAGTTTGCTGATATTAACTTTCAGCAAGCAAAGTTACTTCACAATAACGTGTTTTGCTGATACTTAAATCAGAGAGCGGAAGTCTTTGAAAATAAGTGCTTTGTTAGTAAGTGATAGTTTCAGCAAGTGAACAGAGTGACTGTGTACAGATAGATATGCTTTGCTGAAAACTAAATGCAGTAAGTAAATCACACAACACTTTTATAGTGGTATCTGAGAGTGGCGTAATCTCTCAACTAATCCACTTTGTCCTTTCTAGGACTGAATCCACTAACCAAGTTTGAGGTTCCTTACAACACTATCTAGAGCGATTCAAACAGAAACCAAAGCACACTGCTTCGTTCCAAACTAAACTAGAGAACGAAACCTTGTTCTCCACCCAACTGGGACTTTAATCAGCACAACACTATGCTGATTAAGTTCCCCCTGAATTTCAGCCTGAAGGGGTTGTATTTCAGTTAGAGAGGTTTGGGATGAGATAACTTGTTATAACTTATTCAGTTACAACAGTAATCTAAGAAACAAAACTTGAATACTTTGCAGTAAACAAGTTTGATTGTTCTGGTGTCAAGACTTGTTCTTGTTCGAAGAAAAAGAACACTTAACTAATTTCTTAGCCGTGTATGTTCTACTTCTTCACAAGTAGCGTTTTCAAGCTTTAAGTCTTGGAACGGATCAATGGCAGTAAAGAGTGTTTGAACGGTATGTGAGTTTAAGCACAAGTGAGAGTTTGATCACGTTTTGACACACTTCAACTCTTTGCTGGATGACCTCTATTTATAGTGAATCAAGGGAGCCGTTTGAATTTCAAATTCTAAGGCTTTGTTCCTTACGATGTCACTATCTTGCTTTTGTACTTTCAGCAGCGTCCTTTATTTGTCTCTAGTCTTCATGTCCTTCGCGTGCATGCTTTGCATTTAATGTTCATTTGAATGAGATTCAAACATGAACGTTGGAGCGCAAATGCAGTACTATCAGCAAGGAGGTCACAAATGTTCATCAGCAAGTGGTCAGTCTCAGTTTCAGCAAGCACAACCTACTCTGTCGTTTAGATTTTCACTTATGCAGCTGTTGCTGAAGTTTCCACTTTCTGAGCAACATGTGCCTTGTAGATACCAGTCTTCAGAATCTTCTAGTCTTCAGTTCTTCGACATCTTCAAGTTTCTGAACGGTTCTAAATGCTTCAATAGTTTGTTTGTGTAAACAAAGTATCTCATCAGCAAATGCTTCAATAGGTTGTATTCTTTTTAGAAAACAAGATACATCATAAGCGGTAAAACTAACCTATCTAGCACCTACTCTAAGTCTTCAGCAAACGTTCCTCTTTTACAATGTCCTTAAAATTCTAAATTACTATGGACCTTAAGAGTACTAGTTACTGGACTTTCCTTAATTTAGCATGGTTAATTGCTCATCAAAATTACAAGTTTCCTAACAAATTTCCCCTTTTTGATGTTAGCAATCCATGGCTAAATTAGTTGTTACCCTTTTAGGGTTTCTGTTTTTGAATAAATCAGTTGATTAATGCAAGCTTACTTGAATAATTAAACAGTAAGCATAATTAGATTGCATAATCAAAAACCAATAAGAGTCAAAAGCTTCATTGCTGATAGTTATCTTTCAGTAAGTTTAAAGAAAGTTCAGAGATAACTACACAAAATCAGCAAACAAAACAAAAAAGCTATTAGGGACCTTAAGCTCTTTCAGCAGAAGATTTTCTCAAAATCTCCCTTACTCTTCTCAGCAAGTGCAGTAAATTCAATACAGTCCTTTGCGTATTCTTCAAGTAGCTTCGGACTTGGAGTTGAAGAATCCTTGCATTCTTGCAGGCGATGTGATGATGTTTTTCAACATTCATTTCCTTGTAGTGTAACACCCACAAGTGCATGCCCCAATGCTGGCATGGAGAAGTGTGTATCTGAAATGCTTTAGAATGATCTTCCTTAACCAGAGAAGATCTTCTTCTTGATCCTTAACAGTGAGATAGAAATACTCATAAGGAATCAATCCATGTTCTTCTCTGATTTCTTGGTTACAGGGTCAGAGTAATAGGCAACACTAATTGGTTTTATCAATTCTGGTTCTTGTTTTATGGTCTTACCAATTGAGGTTCTTCTTACCAAGACTTCCAGATTCAGCCATCTCCCAGCTATGTTTCTTGGTAGGGAAGGAGGATCCCTTTCTTTTTTTTCACCTTGAGATCAATCCAAGTGTACATTGATTCAGTACAGCTGTTGGAAAGAAAGCATTCACCAGCAAGTCTTCCAGCTTTAAGATCCAGCAACCATGAACATTTCTGATCACATTCTGAGTAGTTTCCTCATTGTTGGTCTTTGTGTATTCAACGTCGGAGCCAATGGCAATGTTGGAAAGCCTCTTTTCTTCCTTTCTTTGCCTTCTTCTTCTTGACTTTGAATTTCTTGATCTCTTGCTGAAGATCTTCGAGTCAGAAGAAAATGCTTTGAATGGCCAGACGGAGTGAAGGTTGTTATTGGTCTAGCTCTTATAGCTTGAGCTATAGTCTGATTGTCATCATTTTCATTCAGATCTTGATGACTTTCAGTGTGACAGTATTCATGAGTTTCAGCAGAAGTTTTTCACTTTTTCGAACTTGCTGAATTCAACTCAGAATCTGCTTCAGCTTGTCTTTTAGAACTTTGCTCTCTTTCAGCAAGAGGTTCTATTGGTAGTGGCGCTTCAGTAGGGGTTTTCTTCCTTGAAGATCTCTTTTGCTTATCTTCCCCCTTAGACATGGATTGCATCATTGGAGTAATGTGCAGAGAAAAGAACTCATTGCAATTTTCAGCAAGAGTACTTAAGCTATTGTACTTCATGATAATTGCCTGCTGATCAGAGGTCAGCTTTGACAATTCTTGTTTGATACTCACCAGATTCTCCTCATGTCTGCGCTCTGTTGCGACTTTGTCTTCAATGAAAGTCTGAGCCTTTACTAATGCAGACTTTGCTAACCGGAGTGCTTGACTGACATCTTCTTCATAGATTTTGTGGTAAAAAAGACTTATTTCTTTCTAAGCTATTGTAAGAGTAGTAGTGCGTTTCAGCACAGTAGCCAGTATTTTTCCAATGTCAAGCGGACTCTCAGCAAGCAGTGCATCATCTTCTGCTTTGCAGTCTTTGTGGACTTCCATTAGTGCTAAAATTCTTGGAGTAAAATCCTCCACATTTGGGAACGACACTAAGTTTGGGGTCAAGGAATGAACTTGGATCTCAGAAGCGAATTGATCATCTCTTGTCAGCAAATGGCTTCTCAAGTCATCTCCTGCATCATGTTCATAATCAGGAGGAGGAATTTCGACCACTTTGGCTTCACCTTTCTTTGAGTGATCATCCTCATTTGCTGAAAGATCGTCTTCATCGTCAGATTCATCAAGGCCAGCACCTTGGTTCCTAAATCTGCAGCTTCATTCCTTTCTGGTTGAGTGGTTGCTGATGGCAACGCTTCAGACTCAACAACTGGAGTTTCACCAGTAGTAAGCTTTAATTGAGTAGTTGCTGAGGGCAACGTTTGATACTCAATGACTGGAGTTTCACCAGTAGTAGATGGAAGGGAGGGGACTTCCTGAGGCTTTACTCCTGAAGATTGAGCAATATCCAGATTTTGCGTATGCCTTGCATGAATTTGGAGACTGTTTTGAAGTGCTCTTTGGTAATCTTCATCCATTTCTTCATCATCATCAAGGTTTGGATCAGTGACCTTGGCATCGAGTAAAGATAACTCGGCATCAGAAAGCTTGCTTTTGCCATGTTTCAATGCAGCGCGCTTTCTGGCGTACTCTTCTTCAGTATCAGCGCCTTGCACAGGTGCTTGAGTACTTGGTTCAGCAGGAGCAGGTTGGGATTCTTGCTGACTTGGTGTTTGACCAGTTTGCTGATTGTCTTGATTCTCAGTTTCACCAACTGTCAGTTTAAGTCCACCAGCATCAGGACTAGGACCTTGATTGTCATCATCGTCGTCCTTTTTATCCTTAGAATCTTTTCCTTCATCATCACTGGGATCAGTAGGAATGTTCTCATCTTCTTCTTCCTCATCATCATCCGTCAGTATAACCAACTCGAGATGCTTGTATAAAGCAACACTCGTAACTTCCTCTTCTTCATTGATTTTGTGGGGATCAGCCACCACGGTACAAAAGAACCCTTGAGCATCACAGCTTGTTCAGCTGGAGAGGCACTCTTAAATTTGGCCATCATATTCTCTCTCTCTGATTAGAGCAATCAGATTGAGCTCATTAGCTGAGAATATGACATTCTTCTGGAAGTATAGAGTGGACAAACGTCTCGAGTTTCAGTAGAGAAATCCTCTTTTTCTCGTTTGATAGATGAAGATGAAGGTCAGAAAAGTCCATCCTTCTGTACCTTTGCCAGTTGCTGACAGACTTAGCAACTCTTGACAAGGTAGTTCTTTTGAAGTCCAAGTAAAGTTATTCAGAACTCACTTTCGGATCTTTAGTGATGTGAACTACTTCAATGGTCTCCTTTTGAGCCTGAAAAAGAATAAAATTATGTTCAGGAAAGGTTTGGATAATAGTCTTAGAGTCCAAAGGTGAAACATGATTTACCTGCTGAGATTCAGCAAGCTCATGTTGCACACTTGTTTGTGCTGGTACTATTTCCATTCCTTGAGGAGCTTGAGAAGCATCCTTGACTTGTTCATCCTGAAATAATTGTAAGTTAGGTACAAGCACTAAGTTTTCAAACTTAGTTGAATTACCAAAAACTTTATCTACCTGCTGAGCTGGAGGTGTTGATTCTGGTGCAGAGGCTTCAGCAACCTTCTGACTTCTATCTTGAGAAGTCTGTAGAGAATTATTATATTAGCAAAAGATTGAGTTTCAGATAGTGAAGATATTCTTATGGTTGAGTTAACTACCTGCTGAAGAAGGACATGTGGTGACTCAGTTCTTTCAGCAATAACAGCTTCTTCAATATTTGGGACTGTTTCTTCAACAGACTTCTTTCTTGCTCTGTTTGAGAAAGCTGTGCGGGTTCAGCAATCTCCCTTGTCTCTGAAATGACAAGTTGAGCAGAGGCATCTTGACCTTTGAGTTCACTGCTTGTCATGAAAACATCGATTGATTTGTTGGAAGTATCTTCAATCTCCAACTCCATTTGATGACTTAGTTCTTTTAGCACCAGCTGAACTTTGTCAATGGATGTTTTCGGTGAACCTGGTCCAGTATTCTCAGCATCATGGGATACGTCGTCGAATAGTGTCTCTTGTGGTGTTTCAGCAACCTCTGGGACTTGAACCATTGCAGTCTAAGCAACTGGTTCTTCAGCAACTTGATGAGTTGCTTGTTCAGCAACCATCTTTTCAGTATTGGCAGCATCATCAAGTGCCGCGGTTCTTATATCAGCCGCAATATCAATCACTGGTTCCAGAGTCTGATCATCAAGATTATCTACAATGTAGATATATGGGATTGAGGCTGGAATTTCATTTCCACTGCCTTGTGGTCTCTTCTCAGTAGATGTATCAACATTGAGTTGATTGTTGAAGGCTTCCGCAAACACTTCAACATTGCTGACATAGGTCTCAGTAACCACTTTGTCAACATCTACTGGAGCTTGTGTTTCAGCAACTGCTTGAGAATCATTCGAAAGATCATGAAAAACTAGTACTGACTTGCGAGCCAGTGTTTTCTTTCTTGGGTTACTTGTCCTTTTTCTTTTGGGGACTGGGTTAGCTGATGACGCTGCAGTTTGAGTGTCATCATCAGCTTTCCTATTTTTCTTCTTGGATTTCTCCAGTTGCTTTTTAGCAGCAGTGTCAGTAGTTGCATTTTCAGCAACGGTTGTTGTACCCTTATCATGATCACCATCTACAGCAGTTTCATCATGATCACCATCTACAACAGTTTCATCAACAACTTTTTCAGCTGTTGGAACATTCTATTGCTGAGTAGTGGCGGTAACATCTACAGCTGTTGTATACCTTTCTTGCTGACTTGTGCTGACAACATTTGCAGCTGTTGTCTTCTTTGATTTTTCGAGTTTCTTGTCAGCAAGTTTAGGTGCATTTTGCTGGTAGAAGGCTCTTCCCACATTGCATACAGATTTCTTAATCGGCAATGGGTTTCTCAGCTGAATCTTGAAGTGTTCAAGAATAAAGCATATTTTTATTCCATACATGACTGGGAAGGTAGGTGAGACCTTGCTGTCTTCAACCTTAACCTTGAATTTAGTAACACAATCAACAAGTCTGTTGAAAATGTACTTTGCCCAGTTGAGCTCCATTTTGTTCTCATATATATGCATCAGCAGCGGCCACCTTCTCAAGCCTACTTGGTCTATTCCTCCGACTTGGGAGTCTAAGACTTTGATTAGTCGCAGAGCTACTAGACCAAGTGAATGGCAGAGATGCTTCCTCTTAACGTGCTTTGTCCAAGTCACGGGAGCAATCTCTCCTTTCTTCATTTTCTCATTTCTGACATCACTGTAGAAGACTTCAATTTATTCGTCAGTGGCAGTGATGTCATCTTCAGTTCCAGTGGTCGGAATCTGAAAGATTTCTGCTAAATCAGTCCATTTCAGGACGATTTGCACATTCTGAACTGTGGAGAAGATCACTTTTTCAGTGACTCCTTGACCATCAGTTAGGGACTGGATTTCTGCATTGTTGTAGAACTCCATAGTATCTAACATACTCACTTTCTTAGGGCGAGCTGTTATAAAGTGAGTGAGGCCTTGTTGTTTAATCAAGTCAAGTGCCTCCTCATTGTCACAGTCTAGTTCTTGTTCATAGAAGTATCGGATATACTTCTCTTTTGCAAACCCACCCCATTGCATCATCATCTCACACTTTGCAGTGTCTAGATATGCAGGAGGCATGGGTTTTCTGTTATCCTATCATTTTTCATCACGACTTTCGTTGTGTTAGTCACCGGAGTTATCACCGGAGCAGTGCTTTTTCCAGCACTGTCAACCTTAGATGACTTTGATGTCTTAGATGACTGTCTCTTTGGTGCCATTTCTTTTATAGGTGAGAAATGTGTACGAAAAAGATTGTTTGCTTTTTGACCGGAGGTACAGTAAATTCAGGCTAAAATATGCAGAGAAAGGAAATGTGAGTTAAATAATTTTGTCTTTCTCTAACTCCTTGTTTATATAGTGTCTCTGATGTGCAAGAAGCTCAATCGATTTGAGTTCTCAACATGGGTAAATCAGAGAATCAACAGCGTTAGTGGAGCCTTTGCATTAAATGCGTAGTGGCCCACTAACAAAAACCGTCAGAGCACTCTTTCTCTTTGTAATGTTAACCGTTAGATCAATAACGCCTTTTAATCTGTTGAAGGGTAATTCGTGTCTCTTTCTAAGTTCGCAATGAGTCGCTATTCTAAGTCTTTCTAGTTCTTCTTGTAGTGTTCCTCTAAGATGGGAAATGCGCCTTCTTGTAGCTTCCTCGTACCTGAAATAGACTAGAAGGGGGGGGGTTAGTGTCTCTTGCCCGGTCTGTAAGGTATCAGACCGGAGAGGCGACTTCACGAGTAGGGAGTTGTGAGGCTTCCCTAGTAAGAGTAGTGAAAGTGGTGCTCGGGTGACGTAGTTAATGCTTACTGTTGGAGAGTAAATGAGGGCCTTTTATAGTTGAGACCTTTCAACTTCCGGTCGTGTAGGATCACGCCACGTGTACGGCCAGGATTGAGGCCTTCCTCGGCCCAGGCCCATTAAGGAGGTCCGTGGGCCTTGGCCCAAGAGAGCAACCATGGCTGGTCGCTCTGTGGTCCTCGTGCTTTCCTTGTGCGTGGGTGATGCGAGTAGTGTCCTGCTCAGTTTTTGTCAAGGAGCGTTACCTTGACGTAAGGCCTCCTCGAGCCCGAGAGGGATGCTCCTCGAGCCCACTGGCAGCTTTGTCCTTGAGAGGAGCTTATTTTGAGGGTTGTCCTCCCAGTGATGGTCGGACCCTATGTTGGTCGATCCACACCCTAGTGACATACTTGGGTGTGGTTGTGCCCCTTGAGGGACGGCCTATGATGCTTTGTCGCGCTCTTATACCGCTCCAGTTCGTACATGCGGACTGGACATATTTCAACCCTAACATATGTCCCCCTAGTTTCCAAGTATCTTTGTAGAAGATAGTTGAGGAACTATGTTGAAGTAGAGGTCGAGCAGAGCCTCGACTAGTAGTGGGCGCAAAAAGATTCCCGTATTCGCACCTTGGTACCTTTCCCTCCTCCTAGTATCTTTGTAGAAGATAGTTGAGGAACTATGTTGAAGTAGAGGTCGAGCAGAGCCTCGACTAGTAGTGGGCGCAAAAAGATTCCCGTATTCGCACCTTGGTACCTTTCCCTCCTCCTATCTCTCCCTCCCCCCCCCCCTTTTTATAGGGTGCGAGCAGACGTTGCTCGGACCTTATGAAAAGAGGTATTTTTGCTGGGAAAAGATCGGATCCGGGTAAGTATTCCTTAGTGGAATGGAATGACTTCCTGCCGCTTTTTGCTTGCGAAGTATCTCGCGGAGAGATACTTGTGTAGAAGGAATCTCGAGGAGAGATGTATTCATGTTTTTGCTAGCAAAGTATCTCGCGGAGAGATACTTGTGTAAAAGGAATGGAATGACTTCCTGCCGCTTTTTTGCTAGCAAAGAATCTCGCGGAGAGATACTTGTGTGAAAAGGAATCTCGAGGAGAGATGTATTCATGTTTTTGCTAGCAAAGTATCTCGCGGAGAGATACTTGTGTAAAAGGAATGGAATGACTTCCTGCCGCTTTTTTGCTAGCAAAGAATCTCGCGGAGAGATACTTGTGTAGAAGGTAGGAGGAGTGTCGAGGAGGATAGCTGCATGGGCGGCTCCTCGGTCCCCTGACACGTGGCCGTCGAGTTTCCATGGTTCTGAGATTTTTCGCGATGTTGATCCGAGGAGGGCGGATCATGGTCGACGATCTATCTCCACTTGTCTCGAGGAGGATTGTGGTCGCGCCGCGGATTTATTGCCGTGGTTAGGTAATTCGTCCCGGATTCGGGAGCGTCTTCGGGCCGGAGCGGGAGCGTGGAGGGCAAGGATGGTAATTCGCCAGGCGGCCGCAATCTGGACCGTCGATCTGGGACACGTGGTCGGTCCGGATGGCGCGAGGACATGCGTCGTTTCGTATCCCCGGGATACCCTTCTATAAATAGGTCAATACTCGGTCATTCCACACTTTTCGCAATCCGAACTTTCAGAGCAAATACGAGAGAGCGAGTAGCATTTGAGAGATCGACGAGCTTTAGTGATCGAGACCGATAGTGATCGAGGAGCATTTCCGACGCCAAGAATCCCGTTTTCAGGCGAAACTTCAGCTTTTCCGGCTTCTTTCCGGTTTCAAACTTCAATCCCTTTAATATCAAGTAAGTTTCCGGCTTTGCATTGTTTCTTTCTTGCCTTTAATTGCTTCTTTCTTGCCTCGAGGTGTCTCACTTTTGCTGCCGTGTTGCTTTCTTGTCTTCAATTTTTGCATGTTAGCTCTTTTCTTTGATTTTTGCCTCCCGGAATGTTGTATGACGGCCTAAGAACGGCCTTGGACCTAAAAATTGTTAAACGGACCTGTAAACGGACTTCACCAGATTTAATTCGAACCGATTTGGCTCGAGTAGCCGTAGAAGTAGATCCCCTTAATTTACTGTAATCCCCTGGTAGCCTCCTCATTAGAATTTTGGCGGTTTGTCGCTCTTTGCTCTGTGTAACTGCCTGTTCTCGCTCCTGTTTGGCTGTACATGCATGTCGTTACGCTGCTCGATTTTTTACTCGTTTTGTGAGTGGTTGGTCGCTCCTTTGTATGCTCCTCGCTCTACTTTTGCTGTAAGTAGAGTAACTTCTTGATTTATTGCGTTCTTTTCTTTTTGAGATTTTTCTCCGTTCGGGAGGTCGAATCCTTAATGAACATACCTAAAAGGACCTCTCGGACTATAACAACCCATCCTAACTTCTTTCTTTGCCCACCTTTAGGATGTCCGAGAGGAGCGACGATAGCCAGAACGTCTCGGCCGCCGGAGAGTATGGGAGCGACCATACTACGTCGCCTGATACGTCAGACGTATCGGCGACCTTTCTAGACGAAACAATAGAGGAGGCCGTCGAGGAGCCTCAGCTCGAGCAGGGTGGGGAGCAGGCTGCAGGAGAGGATGAGGAGACGGAGAGTGAGGACCTCTACGAGTTGGTGAGTAGAAAAAGGCGTCGTACCGAGGACGACGATTTTATCGACGACCGTACTGAGGCGGAAGGTGGTCCCCGCAACACCGGCGTATCTGCGGAGTTGATAACTCGCGCTGCCCAAGTCCACGGGCGAAATTACGGGACGGCTGTGAACGTGGTCGTTCCTGAGATCCGTGTCGAGGAGATGGATGACACGGAGAGGCCGGAGTTGGCCTTAGCATTGTACGAGGAGGGCGAGCACTCGGCGAAGCGCGGGAAGGCTTCGATACCCGTTCAAATCATCGATAGCGATGATACGGATGATGAGAGCGAGGAGGACGATGAGGCGACGTCTCCTCGGACTAGTTCCCCAGTGAAGAGGGTTAGATTCCCTCCGCAAACAGCTAGGAGAGCTGTAATTACCGATGAGGAGGAGGATGAAGTTCCTCTGACAATTGGAGACACTCATAGGAGTGAAGCTGGTCCGAGTACTAGGTCTCCTTCCTTCTCGGAGGGGCAAAGGCGCGCGATAAGGGATGCGAAGAGGTTTGAGCGCGAGGAGGAGACCAGTTACCACACAATAGACCCGACTGCCATAGACTTTACATATCCGAGTGGGACTCGAGGACCCAACCCACTCGAGGAGCAGGAGTATGAGATGCGCCTCGCTCAGATGGCCGCCGATAAGAAGAAGGCTGAGCGCAAAGCGAGCAGGCCTTCTCGCTCCCGTGCTGCGAAATCGAAGAGGGCCAAGGTTGCCGTAGAGCCAGAGCCAAAAACTACTAAGGCTGCTGAGAAGAAGTTCACCAAGAGCGCTCGAACAGTCGACCTGCCCGATCCAAATGGGGAGAAGAACGAGGATGGTATTATACCGACCACCTCCTCTACCGTCAAGCTCGACGAGGTTCCCACACTTAGGTGGAAGTATTCTCTCCCCGAGAATAAGTTTGACATCCTCGTGCCCAAAGAGGATCAGACTTTTTATAACGCTCCTCCGGGGTACATGGCCGTTCACTGCCTTAGCCTGGATCGAGGATGGATCCTCCCCTTCTGTGACGCTTTCCGCGATATATTCAATACTTTGGGGATCGCTCCTTGGCAATTGGTGCCAAGTGCCTTTGGAACCCTCGTGTGCTTTGGAGTCTTTTGCATGAAGAGGGGGATCGAGCTCAACTTTCATAATTTCAACCAGTTGTTCCGGGTCTCGATGAGCTCTGGGAACAAGTACTTCTACTACTTCAATGCTCGACCAGGCCTTGGGTTCATCATGGATGCTCCTAGCTCCTCGGGCTACAAGTGGTTCCACAGGTACTTCTACATCAGAAAGAGGAAGTTGCCCAATATGACCGAGGAGGAGCTGGAGTGGGGAGTGCCGAAACTGATGTTTCGAGGAAAGATCAGCGGACAAGCACCCATTGCCCGAGGAGTCCGATCCCTGGGTTGCTGAGCTCGAGGAGCAGAATCGGGGACCCATCCCGAGAAGTATTTTTATTGGGGACTGGTCCTTCAGCCGCTTCCTATTTGGCGGGTCTTTCACCCTATGCCTACACAGGGTATATCGGGAACCGATATACCCGAAAAGTCCTCTTCGGTAACTAGCTCTTCGCGCTTCTCTTTTGCTTTTGTACTTGTAATTTTTTTTTTTTTTTTTCTGCTTCTCTGTTGTGATGTGTTTCCCTTCTCTTGCTTTTCGCTTCGCGTTTTACATTATCCGCGATTTGCCTAACTTGGGTTTTTGCTCTTGCAGTTATTGGTTCCATTGGATATGTCGAAGACATTGGCTGCCAAGGAGGAGCAAAGGAGGAAACAACGCTGGCAAATAAGCAAACGAAGATCTCGGTCGTTGAATCTGACCCCTCCGCGCAACGCCGCGCATCATCCGGAGGCATTAGTAACAGGAGGGGCTCGCGACCAGGGAAGAACCCGTGGAGAGGCCATAAAAAGGGCCGAGGAGGAAAGCCGCCGCAAGGGGCGGAGGCGAAGGAGCGCCGAGGAGGAGGCCTTGAACACGTCGAGGCCGAGAAGGGCCGAGAGGCCTGGCTTGCGAAGAAGGAGCGAGGAAGCTCAGTTAGGAGGGAATACCGAGCGCTGCCCTAAAAAGGGTAAGGTGGCCGCTTCCGGAGAGGATGAAGTGAGCGG